>BDUI01006262.1:19853-30942 GCA_002335545.1 Apodemus speciosus
CCTGCTTTGTCGTGAGGGCTAGACCTCAGTACCCAGCACCTGGAACCCATGTCCAGTGGCTCACAGGTGTTTCGCCCCGCCTGCAAGACATCCAGCTGGTCTGGGTGGCGCACACCTTTAATCCCAGCACTGGGAGGCAGAGGCAGGGGATCTGAGTTCCAGGCCATCGTGGTGTGGTCGACAGAGTGAGTTCTAGGACAGCCAGCGCTACACAGAAAACCCAAAATAAAACTCAAACAAAAAAGACATGCAGCACTCTCATCTGGTCTCTGTGCACATAGATACAAACGCATGTGCACAATATATATGCACAAATAAAAAATCACTTTTTAGAAAAAGAATTATACAAATGCTACATTAAATGCTGATTTGTGGGGAAATAAATTTGTCTTAGAATGTTAAGTTGGTATTTTATTTTCCATCATCAAAACTTCTTAACCTGGAGATGGTTTGAATTTGTTTTAGACAACCTAATGTTTTGCTTAAGGTCAAATTAGAAAGTCCTGGAGTTGCCACTGTCTTTGGAATTGGATGCCATCAGATCATAATCGTAACAGCTTAACTCTTGTCTGTACTAGACAGCACGCACCGTGATTTACCTGTGTTTTCTTTGGACATTACACATACTTAGTAGTTTAGAGAATCTTAGTTGTGCAATATATGAAAAGCCCCATGGCTTTGACTTTTGGATTTTCCAGTAACATTTTGGTCATCGGCTGAGGTGTGTTTACGGAGCACATAGCAGGGCGTCTCTGCTGCCTTCATGTGACATCTCAGGGGAAGTGCGGGATTAATACCTACGTGTGTCTTTTCCCCCACAGGTATTTGATTCCAAATGCAGGAGATGCTACCAGAGCCATAAAACAGCAGATCATGAAAGTGTTGGATGCTTTGGAAAGTTAATGTAAAAGAAAGATATTTAAGTGAAATCAAGGCAACGAAGAGAAACATGAAAATATATTTCCTGACTCAATACTAAGCAGAGGCCTTCGATCTGTTCATGGGTGCCTGTGTAGAGGGCCTAAATGCAAATTATTGTAATCAATCTGGGATGGGTACACTTTTTTAAAAATTTCCTTTGCATCTTTGGTTTTATATAATGATTTACTATAAAGGTCAGTTATTAAATGACTTCGAAGTCACTGGCCTGTGCCCTATGGACAAGGGCATAGCATGCAGCTCTGTTTTGAAGAGCTGCTTTAGAGGACATGCATCATTTTCAGGTTTTAAAACAACTGTACACACGTACATTTGCAATGTCTTCACTGAAGTCTAGGGCTAGAATTAGTTGAGATTTAATTGCTACATTGAGTTTTACTACAATGAGCATTATCGGAAAATAAACGGCTGGATTAATAATTAGCTCGCTGTTTCTGTTCTTAAAAATATTGAAGTCTGTTTGATGGAATGGATGGAGGTCGTAGCAACTCAAAACACAGCCCATGGGGAGACCGGAAGCTCCAGCTTCACCCCATCTTCTCTCCAGGAGGTGATTATTCAGAGACTGATTGCCTCAGAGACAGTGAGCCTCACCCCAGGGGTGCTAGGGAACAGGTAACAGCACTAGAAGCAAGTAGGCATGGTAAGGTTCACATTAGCATCCGGGGGACAGAGCTGTATCTGTAAAGAGGGCATTGGTCTTTGTTACGCATGGGCCATCTGCTCTGGGCTGCTTCAGAATGCCTTGAACGCCCTGATTATCATCCTTGAAATGATCACCTGTGACCACACTAATGTCCAGTTTAAAAAAAAAAAAAGATAATCAGAGAGCTATAGAAATTTTTCATTGTTTTTCTATCACTTTCTACAAATTTTCTTTTCGTTTTCTGTCTTCTCAGTAAAATTTCAGTAGTTGAAATGTTTCCCATTCTTATACTCTGAAAAGAACCGCAAGCGGTCTGCTTTGCCTTGCAGCTGGCGCGGATTAATTTCTGTGGCCCATATTTGTCACTGTGCTGAGACATCCAGGACATCTTCGGACCATGGGATGATTTTTATAAAATCTGTTTGAAAAATAGTAACTATAACCTGCCATGTCATAAAATGTAATTTTCTCTAAGGGGTTGGTTGATAGAAATACCCCACCAGTAGCCAGTGTTTTAATTTGCTTAATGGAAATCAAGTGAATCAATGGTAACAATTAAAATAACTCTATTCTGATATCTAAATAAAAACAATGTGTTTGAGTGGTTGAAGACATTTGCATGAAGTTGCACCTCGTAAGGTACTTGATATTTATAAATCTTCCCCAAAACTGTTGTATTTCATTTCTTCCATTTTCTCGACACCCTCTTTGAAACGTCCTGAAGTCTCATTTTTCAACCATCTCAGCTATGGGACTTTTTTCCATAATATTAATGTAAAGATGTTTGTGTTACTGTTTATAAATGACAATTGTAAATAAACTGATACAAGTTTGCTCAAAACTTCTGTTCTTGAGGCTGTCTGTTCTCTTCCCACTTTACCTGCAGATTAAACATTTGTGTCTGTATGTATAGACATACACATGCCTTAGGCAGGCTAAAACTAATGACACTAGTTGGGCGCTCATAGTCCCAGCTATTGAAGGAGGCTGAGGCAGGGGGATTACTTGAGCTCAGGAAGTAAGGCTTTCCCTCTTCTTTTTACTAGAGCAGGTCAACAAGTCTGTCACCACAGACCTGGCTTTTTCTTCAGTAGTTGCCGTGACTGCCAGGCCTTTCTAGTACAAGATGGAATTGGGGGTAAATATGTTACACTTGGAAGACACAAGGCCAAACTGCAACACACCCCCAACACAAAGCCAAACTACAACACAGCCCTAGCACATCCTCCAGTCTTCCTCACCCCGGTTCCCCAGTGTCCCAGATTCTTGGAAGATTCTGTGATCCCTCCAAGATGTGATATGGGGGCTCAGAACCAAACCCAGGTCCCCAGGTCCTCTGCAAGAGCAGTAAGTGCTCTTAACCTCCTCCGAGCCATCTCTCACCCCCCGCTTTGTCGTTTTCCTTTTTAAAGATTTATTTATTTATTTATTTATTTATTTATTTATTTATTTATGAGTACACCATTGCTCTCCTCAGACACACCAGAACAGGACATCAGATCCCATTACAGATGGCTGCGAGGTACCATGTGGTTGCTGGGAATTGAACTCAGGACCTTTGGAAGAGCAACCAGTGTTCTTAACCTCTGAGCCATCTCTCCACCCTGCTTTGTCCTTTTTAAACTGCTGTTTATGGCTCTCCCCGCCCCCCCCTCCCAATATGCCACACACCAAAGTTGGTAAAAAGTTCAACCCCCACTGAAGAAAACAGTGACTATGTTTTCTTTTGGGGATCTGATCTCTAATCCTGTTTCCATGCTCTGCAAATGTGATGAGGTATGGACTTTGACTTGCAACCACTGCGAAGGTTAGAAAACAATGTGTTTTCTAATACATTGTTAGAAGTGGGTGTGTTGGCACAGGACTCCATCCCTGCATTTATCAGGAGTGAGAACAGGAAGAGTACAAGTCAAGGTGGGCCTTAGCTACATAATAAGTTAAAGTGCAGCCTGGGCTACAGGAGACCCTGTCTGAAAACCACAAACGCTCAAAACAAAACAACGCAATAATAATAATAAATGATAAATGTTTACATAAATAAATGATAATAAAAATAATAAACACAAATGTCAAATCTTAGAATACTGCTCAGCACCAACCCTGTCCATTTCTTCCCCAGCCCAGTTAGGAGCAAGCTTCTGAAGTCCTGCTAGCCTAAAACAACTTCCTCAAGCCAGTCAGCGCGGAGCATCATTTATTACCCTGGCCACTGCTGTGATCCAACCTGAAATTTACATCCTTTGTGCCACAAGTAGGGCCTTTTCTATTCCAGACGTCCAGCTCCTTAACCATGGCACACCACCATAACCTAGGCTGCTCTTTTTTGACTTTGCTTTTGAAGGCCCTATGTAAAGATTTTTTTTTTTTTTTTTTTTTTGGTTTTTCGAGACAGGGTTTCTCTGTGTAGTTCCAGCTCTCCTGGAACTCACTCTGTAGACCAGGCTGGCCTCGAACTGAGAAATCTGCCTGCCTCTGCCTCCCAAGTGCTGGGATTACAGGCGTGCACCACCACCGACCGGCAAGAACTTCTAATTATCACTTCTTGGTGTATCCGACCGCAAAGGTTGGGCCATTTTTAGTACGTGGCCCAGGCAAGTAAGTAGCACAGTGGTAGACAGGTACTGAATGTGCACAAAGTCGGAGGCTTACCAGCACTACAGCGCAGCGCAGCGCAGCACAATCCTCACAGCTCCTTGAGGCTCCGCCCCTCGGCCAGCCCCTGGCCACGCCCCCTTCTGCGCGCGCCGCTCGGCCCCGCCTTCCGGGCTCGCAGTGGAGATTGACGGGCAGCAGTCCCTGTGGCCTGTGGTGCTCCRAGGAAGAGCCATGTCTAGTAAGTGGCTCGTGGCCTGGTGGTCCAGATCCCAGCGGGAGCGGAGTCAGTCCTCGGTGCGGCGGTGCAGATGAGCCGGCTGGGTTCCTGCGTCCCCCGGACAGCCATGCCGGTGGCTCTGGTCGCGGGTGTCCGCGGCTCGGGGGAGCCCAGGGGCGGCCGGCCGTGCGAGCACAGGCCTCCGCGCAGGGCGTCCCTGCGCTGTCGGAGCTGGTCCGCTTGCGGGTCGGGTGGCGGTGTCCGACTCGTGGCTCTGACCCCCTCGCCTCACGGAGCGGTGGCCAATCGCACCTCACTCCGCAGCTGCAGACATTAGCCTGATTGCTGTGCCACCCACCTCGTCCAGTGACTTGGCGCGGCTTTCCCACAGCAAGCTTCCTCGTCTGTGAAAGTGTCTAGGTGCAGCGAGCTGGGATGTTCAGTAAATGTTGTTCCCATAGTGGGCGCTTCACTCGCGGTGTTTTCGTGCCTCCGCCCCCACTTGTTCTTTCCTGAGAAGGTGAAGCGACAAGTCTCGCACACGGAGGACCCCCGCGGAGGGGTTTCCCGGCGTCAGCCTGCAGAGGGCGCTTTGCGCCAGCCCCAAACCTGGGTCCGGACAGGTTAACCAGTGGGTGGGCTTCTGGGGAAAGAGACTAGAAACAAAACCATAGTAAGTTTTATCCGCTCCTGCCTCTGACAGGTCTAACTTCTTAGGGTTAGGGGACATAGTAGTGGGTTTCTGTGATACCCACAGCTCGAGGTCTATTAACCTGAAAATAGTGCCAGGTTTTGGCTTCTTTTGTTTTTGTTGTTGTTTTTTTTTAAATCCAGATTCTGGCATTGTTCAATGCGAGGCATTAGGGGCTAAATGTAGTTTTTTTTCCTTAATCATATTTAGGATAAACTAAGGAAAGAGCGATCGTAGTTTTTATACTTTTAAGGAGAGCTTCGGCCTTCTTCAGAAGCCAGGTTCTGCCCGTGTTGTCGTGTTAGCTTGCCAGTAGTCGGGACAATCAATCAAAACCCGTGTTCAGACACTGCCTGAGATCCTGTGTGAGAATCCTGGCTCTGGGTGAACTTAGTGGGCACATCTGATTCTTTTTTCTTTTCCCTCAGCTTTCCGCCTGGCCCTCATCCAGCTCCACGTTTCTTCCATTAAATCAGATAACATTACCAGGGCCTGTAGCCTGATCCGGGAGGCAGCGAAGCAAGGTGCCAACATAGTCTCGCTGCCGGTAAGTGCGGGGGCAGGCTGCCCTTTCCAGGAGCTGTGGACCCACCACAGCGTGTGCCTTCTAGTGCCCCGCCTCCAGCAATGTCTTTTGGATCTCTACTATTGTTTCGTATTTGTTTCGTTTTTCACAAAGACTAGCAGCGACCTTTGTCATAAGATGCCTGACATGGTTACAAGTCTTGAACAAGATCACGAGGAGTAAGAGCTCCCCTGGGGGACTTCCTTAAAGATAACACACTCGGGGCCTGCACGATTACTTGGTTGCTTACACAGTTCAGGCTTTTTATTGTTGTCATGTTTTGGGTCATGTTTTGCTTTAGCACTGTTCAGCTTTTGAAAAATTGTCTTGAGGTTTGAGTTGAAGGTTGTATCATATTTGGTGTTAAGTACAGCCCCAGAGCTCCCGAATGAGCGGGGATCGGTAACAAAGGGAATCTTATTAATTTTGTGTGTGTGTGTTTTGTGTGTGTACACATGCACCCGGAGGGGCCGGGGATCAGTTCCACAGGAGCAGGCTACTTTGTTGTTTTGAGACAGGGTTTCTCTGTGTAGCCCTGGCTGTCCTGTCACTTGGCTCTGTACACCAGGGTGGACTCGAACTCAGACATCCACCTGCTTCTGCCTCCAGTGCTGGGACTAAAGTCATGTGCTACCACTGTCTACGCACTCTGTGTTTAAGACAGGGTCTCTCACTGGGACTTGGGATTCACCAGTTGATTAGACTGTCTAGCCCGCAGGCCTCAGGGACCCAGTCCTCGTTCCTCCCCTAGGGTTGGAATTGTAAGTGCATCTCCTCATGCCGGGCTTATTTTACACGTGTGCTGGGGATCAAATCCATGTCCCCATGCTTGTGGGCAAGCACTTTACTGGTTGAGACGTCTCCCCAGCACAATCCAGTCCTCCTCTTTTGGATCACTGTGTAGCCAAGGCTGGCCTGCAACTTACTAACTAGAACAACCCCAGTGTTCTCTGTGCATTAGTTACAGGATCATCTGTACCTGGTAGCTAACCATGGTGTCTTGTTAGTTTATGTGGCTGAGATGAAGTAAAGTCTAGGAAGGAAAGTGCTTGAGTTATGTGGGTGCCTACTTAGCTAGCTGACCCTTGACATGCTGGTCGGTTTTAGCGTAATGCCTCGTACGTAGACCCTGTTGTTAAACGCAAAATGAGTAAATTTGGATTGAAATCCAGTAAATGTTTACCTGTTGCTTTCTGACATGTCAAAGGACTGCTGAAGGCAGATGTGTGTTGTCTGTGTGTGTTGTTAGTGTCATTGTCATTTTTGGTGTCTGTGTTCCATCATTGTCTTTGTTTCACCCTCACCTACTTTTGCTATCCATGAGAGACATTATAGGATCTAAAGATGTCAGAATGGAGTGAGAAATGGCTTATTTACAGTTAATGAAATAGTTTTACGTCTGTGGCTTTCAGAACTTTTTAATGCATAACTTTTGTTGCTTTACATAATTAGTGGTATAATTTTGAGCTCCAGAACTCATCTTGGGATTCAAAGTCAGAGAGTGAACTGATTTGGGATGGGCCTGGATGTCCAAGAACTGCCAGTTGCACAGGCTCCAGGTCTAGCCTTCTGCCAGGTCACCAGGAATGCTTAGTTTCCCATCCTCCCCBGGGCTAGTTGCCTGCCTGCCTTCGATTGCACGATCTTTCGCTCTAGCTGGGTCTTTTCCTACAGGAAAAGTTTTATCCACTCCAAGCAGAATGGGAAGCGCTGGGTTTCTACTTTCTGCTGAACTTTAACGGTTTGCCTGCTTTCCCCGTTTCTTCTCTAACACGACTCCAGGAGTGCTTCAATTCTCCATATGGAACAAACTACTTTCCTGAATACGCAGAGAAGATCCCTGGAGAGTCCACACAGAAGCTTTCCGAGGCAGCAAAGGAGAGCAGCATATACCTCATCGGAGGTAATTTCTTCCATGTGGTGTAACACCTAACCGTGAAAGATGCTAGGATGACTTCTGTTACATTTAAACTAAACATTTAAACATTTTAGCCCTTGAAAAGAATCATATTGCCAGGGATGGTGGCATACACCTAGAATCCCAGCACTTGGAAAGATGAGGCAGGAGGATTGTAAATTCCAGGTCAGCTTGGGATATACTTCAAGATATACTAAGTGTAAAAAATGCAAGTTCAGTATGATTATGAACAGAATTTAAATTAGTTCTCCCTTAAAAGATGATTGTATACTTTCACATGAAGTTATATACATAAAGACCTAGTAAATACCATAGAAATACACCAAGCTGATACTGATGACATTCCGTTAAAGAGCTGGGTAGAATGTGGCAAGAGAAATTTGACCTGTGTTCTATGTGCTGATTTAAAACGAAAAGCCCAACAAACCTCCAGAGGTTCAATAAATATAACAAACAAGATTATCTTGTGTCATGATGATCATGATAGGTAGGGATTAGACATGACGAGGTGCTGGCAATGCACAGAACATATTGGATTGGTTCTTTGATGAAGAACAGCTTGTTTGTGTTTAAACATTTCTCATCAAGGGCCCATGGGATTCAGTTTGTTGGAAGACTTGATGGATTTGAGTGATGAAGAATTCCTGATTTTGCTCTGATGTTAYATATTGACTATTGCTCAATATCGTAACTGAATTTCAGGGGCACTTTGGTTATTTTTTAAACCTTTCTCTGACATCTGAACTAGTTATTGTTGATCAATAATTTAGAGTTTAATCACTGAATGATATATTTAAGGGGGAAAAAGAATGCCTAGAATAAACTTTATTAATGGGCCCAAACAACTGTTTACCAGGCCTTTACCTACTCTCACAAAGTTACTGGTCCATTCCTTTTTGTTACTGTTGTGTGTGACTGTGTAATTCTTCAATGGAAGGCTCCATCCCTGAAGAGGATGCTGGGAAACTGTATAATACCTGCCCTGTGTTTGGGCCTGATGGAAATTTACTGGTAAAGCATAGAAAGGTAAGTAGTGCAAATCTCCTCCTTCCAGTCTGTTTCTTGCAAAGGTAGAGATGTAGTTCTTCTTGGGGCCATTGGTTCCGCAAGGTTCAAACTTGTTGAACTTGTACCGTGTAGGATCTCAGACACACCGTAAATATTAGGTGCTCTTAGGTGGGCAGAGGTAGCACATGCCTGTTTGTTTTCTCTCGAGACAGGGCTTCTCTGTGTAGCCCTGCCTGTCCTGGAACTTGCTCTGTAGACCAGGCTAGCCTTGAACTCAGAGATCTGCCTGCCTCATGCCTTTAATCCCAGCACCCTGGAGGCAGAGGTGGATGGAATCCTGAGTTTGAGGCCAGTCTGGTCTACAGAGTGAGTTCCAGCCAAGGATCAGAGAGAAAACCTGTCTCAAAAATCAAAAAAGAAAAATGAATGTGTCTTTGTCTCATTTCCAGTCTTGGAAGGAACACATTCACTATTTTATTCCAAAATTTGATGTTTTAGAATTGTTTAATATGACTATTAGATGAAAAGCGTTCCCTTCATAGAAAGTGTTTCTGTTTTGTTTTGAAAACCGTGGTTGGTTGTAGAAGTTCCCTGACACAGGCTGGAGATGAAGCTCGTGGTAGAGTGCTCTCATAGCACAGGCAGGACCTGCCCCTCCCTCTTCCTCTCACAAACATACATTACTATTGCTCAGTGTATGTCCTTGAGATAGTACGGCATTTCCCTGTACTAAAATGATAAATTACATTGGTTAGTCTTCTGATATCAAGCCACATTTGTGGTGCTTGAAACAAAAATCTTTAGCTAGGCATTTGGTGGTGCAGGCCTTTAATCCCAACACTTGGGAGGCAGAGGCAGGTAGATACTCTGAGTTGGGGACCAGCCTGGTCTACTGCATGGTTTCCAGGAGAGCAAGGACTACAGAGAGAAACCTTGCCTTGAAAAAGGAAAAGGAAGGAGGAAGGGGAGGAAGGGAGGGAGGGATGGAAATACATAAATCTCATTTGGAATTATTTTGTAAGATTTTATCTGGGTTTTGTGTTTGTCTTGAGACAGGGTCTTTCTGTGTAGCCTAGGCTGACTTTGAACTCCAATAACCCAGACTGGCCTGGGGCTTGTGGCAATCCTCCTCTTAGAGCATCCCAGTGCTAGAATTAGAGGTTTGTGCCACCACGCCAACTTACTTGTTTTTAAATGCTGCACATTCTTTTTTGCTTTCTTTTCTAATGGTGTTTTTAAATTTTTGACATGGGGGTCTATCCTGGTAGTACAGTCTGACCTCTCAGACTCAGAGATATATCTGTCTCTGCTTCCCAAAGGCCTCTTTTTCTTTTGCTAGTTTTGTCAGTTTGATTCTGATTTGATTTGAGAAATCTTCCTTAGCATTTAGAGTGAGCAAAGGCAACACACTGCGTCCACCAAGGGCCTGCACACCTGGAGACAACAGGGGTTATAAAACCCACATCATTTCCCCATTTTCCTGTTGTAGAAAGGATAGGCAAAATTGTTAACCTGTTCCTTCAGAGACTGAAAACAAGATAAAGATACCAATTACTTAAAAYTATGCTTGCTTGAGATCCTACACAGAGCAGTAAGGTAAGTGGTTGGAGGTAGCCAGTTGTAGGTACAATATGGCCAAAACTGGGAATATTTGTGCTGTCAGTCTTAGAGCATTTCCATACCTGCCCATGGAGAGATGTCTGCCACTACTTCTGTGAGGCCAGAGGTAATCAAATCAATTATTTGTGATGCAGGTCCATCTGTTTGACATTGATGTTCCTGGGAAAATTACATTTCAAGAATCTAAAACATTGAGTCCTGGTGATAGTTTTTCCACATTTGATACTCGTACGTACCAGATAAGTTTGCCTCTTACAGTAATCCCAGAAAGGAGCAGCAGGTATTTTCCCTTTTATGTCTATCTCCAAGTTTTTCACGTCCATATTAAAAGTTCAGAATTGAGAGTAAGCAGTCCAAGATCTAGAATGTTTGGAGAGAATGGAAACCTAGGATTTTGACATCGCCCTTCCCTTGGGTTACAGCCTCCTGACCATGGCATCCAGGGTGTCCTGTGGGCCACCATTGACACATTGTMCTTAATAATGCACATTGTTCAGAATGAACTTCTCAAAGCTATCCTGAGGCTGTGAATGTTGCCTTTGAGTGATTTTCTGATAGGACTGAACTTACAATAGTCTGTGTCGGAGTCCTGGGTTAATTCTTCTAGTCAGTGTTTTATGATCAGAGAAGTTTTCTTCTCCCATTCTATGCCAGAGGCTCACACATTTGTGCACTGTTCTGTTTGGAAACAGCTTACTGCAGAGTGGGCCTGGGCATCTGCTATGATATGCGCTTCGCAGAGCTTGCACAAATCTATGCACAAAGAGGTGAGTTAGGGCCATAGATGGGTTACAGAGCTGCTTGGAGGTTTGATTCTGGGGTGGTGTCTGTGGCATGAAGATAGCCCCTAGCACAAAGTTGCTCAAAAAAAAAAAAAAAAAAAAAAAAAA
>BDUI01006262.1:30949-43275 GCA_002335545.1 Apodemus speciosus
AAAAAACAAAAACCCAAAACCCCACAAAAAAAATTGCACAAAATGTCAGAGGTTCAATGTTAATGTCTCTAAGTCCAGTATTTCCACAGCACCTTGCTAACCAGACTGCTGAGATCTTCTGGTTACAGGGTTGGGGTGTGTGTGCTCTCACACACACTGTAGCAAAAGCCTTGTCTGGAATATCCCCTTTACTCTCTGAGTCTCTAATGTCACTGTAGTTAACATGGGGCCAGGTAGAAATGCAGCAATGGTCTGTACTCTCATGGGTTTCAACACTCACATATTTATAGTCAGTAATATTTTGGTTTGGGCAACTTACTGCCTACATTTACAAAAAAAGAATGAGACAAGTCAGAAGACCCAAGTTCTGGTTCTAACTTTTCTCCTTAGCACAGTACTCGAACAATCATTTTACCTCTCCAAGGGGGTGTGGTTCCCTCAGAGAACTGGTATGACAGGATTGAGAGAATTTACAAACTTCTGATGCCATTCAGTAAATACCAGTGTCCTTGCTAAGCTACCAAACTCACCGACACTTAATTAAATGGTATGGATGGTTGACAGCTGTTTAGCAGATGAGGTGCATGCATTCTGGGCTTAAGGGTGTCTGACACTGTATTGCCCCAAATCAGTTGTGACATTTTGGTAACAGCGTTCTTTTTAAAAGTGAAGGCACAAGTCTGACTGGATCCATTGCACTTTTCTTGTGGTGGTGTTTTATACGTATATCTCTAAAAAAATTTAAATTCAGGTCCTGTCTTACTAGGCTGACCTCTTTTTGTGTGTGGAAAAGTTTGTTTGGCTCTATTGGATAAGGATAAAGGAGCGGGTAACCGAGTGCTCACCATTGCTCTCTCTCTCCCCTCTGGAGGCTGCCAGCTCTTGGTGTACCCTGGAGCTTTCAATCTGACCACTGGACCAGCCCACTGGGAGTTGCTTCAGCGAGCCCGGTAAGAATCAAGCATCTCAGTATCGATAGATCTTTCAGCCTTAAATGGAACCCTGCCCCTGCCTGACCTGACATCCAGATGCACTTAGGATAACTGTGYAGAGCTCTACTAGGTGCTGTCTCTGATGCCACAGTAGTTCCCTCGAGATGCTGGACTTAAGGGCATTCTGCAGTGGCTGAATGCCACTCTGTTGTACACGGGTTTTATCTACTCAGTAGTTRTCAGGCACAGGATGTTTGTTTCTTGGCTCCTGTGATAGTCCAATGCTGGGCTCAGATGTCTTTTCATGTGCTATTTAATTTTCTTTGGACTTGAACCTTTTAGTAGGATTTCTGGACCACATGTCATGTTCTGAACTGTTAGCAGCAACTCCACTGCTTTCTACGATGGCTATACTAATTTACAGTCCTACTCATAGTGAACCAGGGCTTTCTGTACACCCTCACAGGGACTTAAGCTTCCTGATAATAGCCATTTGAACTACAGTGAGATAGTTTTGTGATTGGTCATCATGGTTTTGAGTTGCCTGACAGTGATATTGGACCTTCTAAAAATGTTTATGTTGATCAGTTGTGTTTGGCAGCTGTCTATCATTGTGACAAAATGCCCTAGATAAAGTACATAGGATGAAAAGTTTATTTTGTCTCTACTTTCAAGTTTCATTTCATACCTGCCTGGAGAGTCTACTTCAGAGTCTTTTCACCTCAGGCAGAAAAGAAAGAGGGGCCAGTCTTGATTCAAGAGTACCCCCAACAGCCTGATTTCTTCCTTCTGTTCCTTACTTCCTATAAAGGTTGGGCAACTTCCCCTCCTAGTAGTGCTGTGGGCTGAGGAGCAGCCTTCAAGTACCATTTGCTTGACTTCTTTTAAATGTCAGTGTAGCTCTGTTGCTTTCTTGATAGAGTCTCACTGAATAGCCAAGACTGACCTGAACTGATTCCTCTTGCTTCAGCCTCCTGGTTGGTGGCATTAGACATGGACTTTGGCTTATTGCTATTTTTAAATTGGGCTGCTTTGTGACACTGACATTTTAGAATTATTAACTACATACCTGCAGGTATTTCTGCCATCCTGGAGTTTTCTTCCYACTCCTGGTACCTTCATTTGCTGTACAGAAGCCTCAGTTTGATTATAATTCCATCTGCCTCCCTCTTGTGTTTGTCTCTTGTATCTTATTCCCCCACACTCTTGCTCATTCCAATGTACAGAAGCCTTTTCCGGTGTTTACTCCCAGTGTTTTTATAGTTTGCCTTTTTTTTTTTTTTTAAAAGAACTGTGTACACTTGGATAGCAACATGTTGCAGGTCTGCAATGTACAATGTATTTGCTTTCTGTCTGTCGACTACAGGGCTGTTGATAATCAGGTGTATGTGGCTACAGCCTCCCCTGCCCGGGATGACAAAGCCTCATACGTGGTCTGGGGACACAGCACCGTTGTGGATCCTTGGTGAGTATGTCTTAGGCTGAGCTCAGCTGGGAGTTTAAGGATGATACAGGATCTTCTTTTTTCCCCCAGCTCCTACCCCCTTTTATTCATATATCCTGACAAGCACAGGGAAGCTTTTTACTTGGAAGCACATAAGAAAGCTATCCTGCTTGTCATACTGAACCCTGGCTGTTGTCATCTTTGCTTGTCTAGGTAGTCCTGGAAGTCATACAGAATAAACAAGGCATCAAGCAGCATGGGCGGGCAGCTGGTTTTAGGAAGAAATCCCAGAATTTGTAGTTTGCATTTGGCTAAAATTTAAGCTGAGTGACTGGTCCAAGGGCAGGGACGAGAAGCGAGGGGAGAGTATTTGCTACTCTCTGTGTAATGATTAGAGATGGGGGAATGGGTTAAAGCAGCGGTTCTCAATCTGTGGCTCACAACCCCTCCACACATATCAGATAGCCTGTATGTCATATATTTACAATATGATTCCTAATAGGTTGGGGGAGGGGGTCACTACAACACGAGGGTCACACCATTAGCCAAGTTGAGAACCACTGGGTTAGAAGAAACTGACTGAACACAGAACAACTGTCCAGCCACACAGATGTTTCTCCATGGGCATGCCACATGGTTGGCAACTGTATATGTAATTTGACAGCATACATTCACATATAGGATCTCAGACACGTCCTTACTGGAACTTTGGGCTTCAAAAGTTGGCTTTGGTCCAGGCTACTTCTGTGTAATACTCACACACAGTATTTCTACAATTTCAGAATAAATAAGGGGTTCCAGAGAGGAGTTGGGGGGGGGGGTCCTCTCAGTGTGTGTGATTCTCAGTAGTCCCACACACCAGGGTTTATGGACACTGGAGAACTGGGTTAGGCTGGCTTCTGTCACATTCCTGTCTAGATGTCAACGACGGCTCTACAGCCACTTTTCCTGATGGCTACCTAGAGTGACTGTTTGTTGCAGAGTAGTTGTGTGTTTTATGTGCGCTTCATTTTTTTTTCTTCCCCTGAAGGGTTCTGGGGCCTTTTAGCCTATGACTTTAGGGTGGTTGGTATCTGGGTGGGAGTGACATTAGAGAAAGAACTGTGAATTTGGCAGGACAGATGGGTGGAAATTAGGATTCAATCAAATGAAATTAATGGTATTGGTATCTCATCCTTGCTAAGAGCCTATGACGATCTGATAAATAGTCAGTTAATTGTGCCAGATGGTTTGTCTTGACATATTTGGAAATTAATCATTTCTTCAGATATATTCTTGAGACCCCGCACTGGGCCAAAAGGCTGGGTACTGCAGTTTTCCAGAACGGCCTTCACCTGGACTTTTGAAGGGCTGTTGCTCCTGTCAGCATATTCTTGTGTTATCCAGATGCTGGTTAGTGTTTTCTTCCAATTTGAAACTCAAAAGCAACTTGCGCCAGGGATTTCAGCCACCCAGGCAGAGGTTCCYGTAGATCTGGGCTGTGTACGGGCCCAGCTCACTGCCCTCAGTGTGGTTGAAGTTGGGAGTGCATGAGGAACAGATGGAGAGCTTCCTTGGAAGGGGCTTTTTCCAAGTAGTATTGGGACTTCCTGTTGACTACTGGTAGCTCTGTTCCCAGGCATTTATAATCATGGATGTGCTATGGTTTTCTATCTGTGCAGTTTATTAAACATATCCACTTTCTCCCCAAGCCTCACAGGACTCTTATTTCCACATGATGTGCCGCAAGTTCTTAACATAAATAACAGAACCAGAATTTATACTACTTCCTTATTTTAGACCTTAGAATCTTTCTTTTGGCCCAGTATACAAGGTGGAAAATATAGAGAACTTGACTGTCACCAATCCCTATTCATTCTGTGGATTTCCATCAGGGGGCAGGTCCTAACCAAAGCTGGCACAGAGGAAACGATCCTGTACTCAGACATAGGTAAGATCTGCCCTGCTGTGGTTATGGTTTCCGGTATCCCCACTGCTCTGAGGCCACATTTTTGTGGCTGGTCACTTAGAAAGATCCCTTTGTGCCCCCCCCCCTTCCCTCCTAGTGATATTGCTTTTGAGGATGAGCTCTGGGTCTGTTTCACTGGGTTTTGTTTACTTTGAGTTGACCCAGGACCACCTCCAGGTCACCAGCACCCAGACAAGGCAAATGTTCCTGGTCACTTGCTGAGACTTTGGTTTGGGGCCGAAATTTCATTGCTTGGTAAGTAGTTGCAAATTATTAATCATGTGTGTTCCTATTTTTGCAGACCTGAAGAAGCTGGCTGAAATTCGGCAGCAAATCCCCGTTTTAAAACAGAAACGAGCAGACCTCTATACAGTGGAGACAAAGAAGCCTTGATGTCTGTTTCAAAAATGTCAAACAGGATGATGCTCTGTAAGATGATCAACTCTACTAAATCTTTTTTGGGGACAGGACCCCTGATGTTAATAATTCTATCGATGATCTGTGTCACAAGGCCCCCTATTTTAATTAAAAGTTTCTTCTTTAAATGTGCTTGGTAACAGTGTTCTAGCTCTTAACTACTTAGTCTGATGGTTCTTAGACATTTCAGTCTCAAGGTCCTTTTGCACAATTAAACACTGAAGCCTCTAAGCATTTTTGTTTCTATGTGTGGTGGGCTGGTCCCATCTATCTGAGAAAATGTACATTTACAAGAGCACTAATTTTCATGGTTCTAATATCCCATCAACATGACACTTTCAAAATTTTTTATTAAAAATTACTTTCATACAATATATTTTGATGTTTTTCTTCTTCCCCAATTCTTCTCCACTCATCCAAATTTATGTTTTCTCTATCTAAAACAAACAAAAACTCCATAAAATGAAAATCAAAATTAACAGGCAAAAGACCAATAAAGACAAAAGGAAACAAAAAGTCTACAAAAAAGAAAACATGGAACTCAGTGTGACACATGTAAACAGGAATAGATGTGCAGTTGGGCGCTGTGACCTATACAACACTGCTTTAGCACACCGCGGGTTCAATACCACACTGGTAAATCAAAGCTTTCCCAATATGTAAGTATATAGGCTATTATTGTGGTTACTTACAGAAGAATAAGAAAATCTAGTGACTCTGAAAAAAAAAATGAAGTATATGATTTGGTACGATTTGGCACACATACAGATACATCTATGGAATACCAATCAAGAAAGTGAATATACGTATTACCACCAGAAGTTTCCTTATAAGCATTTTGGAATATTTTTCTTGTCTGTGTGTACGGGTATGCACAAGTGCTGAGGTCAAGAAATACCCAGGGCTAGAGTCAGAGGTACTCATAAGCTGTCCAATATGGGTGCTAGGACCTGAACTCAGGGTCTCTCACAGAGCAGCCTTCCCTATAATCTTATAAACTCTCTGGCTATTCAATCATTGATAAGCTTTATCACCATAGAGAACTTTGAGTTTTCTAGAATTATGTAAAAAGTGAATTATAATGTAGAACTTTCACTGGATGTTTATCTTACCTGTGCATCAGTGATGTACTACTTGTTGATAGACATTTGAGTTCTTTCTGCCTTTTGAATGAAGGAGTTAGAAACAAGCTTTTTGTGTCTGGAGCAGTGGAGTCGTGGGCTCACATATCTAYCTCCCTATCAAATTGCTTCCGAAGTGKCCGTGGCGTTTAACAGTGCTGCCAACAGCGGTGAGTCCTAGCTGTCCCCATTCCTCATCCTCGTCAACTTAGCATGGCTACACTCTGACTGAGTTTACTCTTTGGACACGGTACCCTGCTGTGTAGCTCAAGCTGACCTTGAACTTGGGCTTCTCTTACACTGACCTCCCAAGTGCTGGGATTATAGGCACAATGCCATAACGAGGCTCTTCGCAATAAAATTCATATTTCTTGGGCTGGTAAAATGGCTCAGTGGGTAAAAGCAGGCCTGATAACCTGAGTTCAATCTTTAGAACCTATGATGGAAGGAACCAATTCTATAAAGTTGCTCTCCATATGTATATTCACACCATTGGTAAAAAATTAAAAACTGAATAATCACTGATACTAACATCTTTTAATGTGTATCTTTGGTGACATATCAGTTGATACCTTTTGCCTCTATTTTTATGGCTTTTTCCTCAAATGATAAGTTGCTTATATATTTTGATGTACATTTTTTGTCTCTTGCTCTAAAGGAGGAAATGACATTTACCAGTCCTTACATTGGGGGTTAAGCTCAGATCTTACAAGCTAAACAATCTCCTTATCACAGTTGCAACTTCATTTATTCTCTTAGTAGTTTATCATTTTCTATCTTGCTTTGTGACTCTCCCATCTCTGTCACCTAAGTACTGAAATTACAGGCTTGTTCCACCATACCAACTAATTTTCATCTTTTAAAAAAGTTATTATTTGAAGAGCAAACTGTATATTTTCACAAAGGCCAACTTATTTTTATTCCTTTAAAATAATTGTTTATGTTTAGTTATTTTGCCTGCATGCACGTTCATGCAGTGTGTGAGTGTGTGAGTGTGTGTGTGTGTGTGTGGTGCCTGAGGAGGCAGAAGCTATCATCACCCGGAACTGGAGTTGTGTGAGCTGCCACAGGAAGCCCTGGGACCCAACCTCTCCCGCTCTCCCTTGTTCCCCTGACGCTGTCCTCTGCTGTAGCCTCTGCTGTTTACAGCTTTAGCTTACTTAGGTTCTCACGTTCTCTCCATGGCTGAGACTATGATTAAACTCCCTTGTGAAATCAGCATGAAGAGCTTAGCCCCGTGATAACATCTGAAGGATGGCTTTCTAAGCTGCTGTGTAAGACACAGATGAAGAATGAATCCTGCTACTGCTCTTCATAGAGCTTTGTTTCACTCTGAGAGGCATGAATACTCACAGGAAACTCCATGACCACACCAATAAAAACTTTTCTATACTTATCTTCAAAGTTAGTTTGAATCAACAAGAAACTGACTAAAGAGGGTCTCAGTTAAAAAAGAACAAATTTCCTGTCTTTCAGTTTCAAAAATGGATAGAAAAGCTTGAATGTAATATTTATTTTGTGAATTTACATGTGAAGCCATTTACAAAAGTAAAGATACAGACAGATGCAGCTTCCAGTGCAGTTTCAAACAGGTTCACAACAAGCAAAAACGTCTTTGAGGATCTGGAATGACGCACTGAATGGCACATGCTTCAGTGTTCTCTACCCAACCCCGAGAAAGAAGGGAGCAGAGTAGATGTCCCTATTAATGTAAATACAGCCATGCAAATAAAAAACTTTTAAGCGAAGAGGTCACATTCAGAGATGTAGGACATTTCTGTATTTAGGGTTATCATCATTGGAGAATTATTTCACAACAAAATGAAGAGCTCTCCAACTTCCCATTATCCCAGTCACCTTGAGTTACGTTAACTGCTCCTATTGAAATCAGCCATAAGCTTACCAGCAWCGTCCAAAAACTGACTTTAAAAGGAGTCATTTCTAGTATTTCCTAAAAAGACAGCATTTTTAGACAAAATCATTTTGGTTTCAGTGGGATAAAGCACCCTTTTAAATAAGAGTGTAAAATGCTCCTCTACTCTCAACAATGTAAACTATAATTAGACTTTATGTCCATAAGTCTTAACAGGCTTGCTTTTTAAAAAAAAAAAAAAAAAAAATCATTCCTCTTAAATAAACCTCAACCTGTCCTGGATCTTGGAAACAGACTCAGTAAGAACACATCCCTCCCCAACCAGAAAAATCCAGCATATAAATAAGTAAAAGAGATAGTCTGTGAAAGTGATAAATAGAAATAGCTTAGAGATTCAAAAGAGAGGATGAGGTACAAATAAAAATGAACAGAACAAAAGTAAAGTCAGATGTCAGTATCCCTGGAGATGTGGACGTAGACCATCAGTCCTTAGAGGTCAAGGTCATCTCAATACAAAAGTACTCTATGTTACACACATCTCTGGAAATACTGGCTCAAATCTCTTAACTTTACAGCCACAGCTACACCACTAAAGTTTCCATTTCAAAAACGTATGCCTAGCTCCAGGACTGACATCCTTTTGAACCATYACCAAATTTCTGACACTAGAAAATTTAAGCTAATTAAATATTCCTATGTATCCTCACATGTACTCCATCTGTACGTGGGCTGTTCGCACACGCCACTTCCGTTAYGAAGCATACTATTAAATAGTACTTACTATGGAATAGGCACGGGCAGGTATAAACATGTCTCGTTCATCTTACCTTCCTTGTTCAGTCCCTCATTAAGTCTTCCTGTACAAGTATCAATCAGAATATTTTGCTTCTGCATAATTTACTAAAGTTCTACAGAATCAGAGGCACTGTGCATGCTGACAATAGCTTAAAGTCTTTCAATTTTACTGATATCCATATTGAAGCTTTTCATCCTTCAAAAAAATTAAAAAGGATTAATTGAATACAAAAGTATATTTTACAGCACTTACTATGTTAAAGACTAACATACTATAAAACACTCACATATTATACAAACAGCTATAAAAAACAAAATCATTCAGAACATAATCCCCACCCCAATATTAAAAAAAAAAAAACCAAATCAACAAATCAAAGTTTTTATTTGCATGGCCAATTACTGTTTGTATTCTACAACTGTTTTAATACGCTTTAACAGGGTCTAAGCTTCTGGTGCACAGGGAATAAAAGCTGCAAGACTGCAAACCTCCTTCGCAGCCACRCCCACTACACCTAAACATGGAACAGATGTAATGAAGGACAACATCACAAAGGGACTACTAAGTTCCACCGTTCAACAATTCATGACAGTGTCTTCAGGGATCAGTTGAAGAGGGGGTAAACTTCTTTTAAAGGAGTCAGTCTGTTTCCCCTGGTGTTTATAATGTCGGCGGTTTTAATCCGTATTTCTTTGCTACTTCTGTCTGGGCATGGGCAGCATCACAAAGAGAATACAGATGAGCCATCTCCATTTCCGACTTGGCCAGATTGATAGCTTTGTTGAACATGTCAATGGCTTTCTCCAAGTTTCCTCTAAAAGAGCAAAAGTTCAAAAATTCTTCAATAAGCAGTTCTCAATAACCAATAAAGTTTAACTGTGCTGCATGAAGCCTTYAACTGTAATTCTAATAAAAGGTTTTTTTCATATTAAACAAAATGCCTAGCACAGCATGCTGAAAACACCAATGATTCCACCTTCCATCCCAACATCCAGCCCCATCTCTCCCAGTCCCTCCCTTCCACAGCTCTTCCTACTCCCCCCCTCCTCTGAGGAGGGGGAAGCCCTCGTGAGTATCACCCTATCCTGGCATGTCAAGTCTTCAGGGATAAGCACATCCTCTCTCCTGAGGCCACCATGGCAGCCTATTCATTCYGTCTACATTATCTTGAATCCTTTGTTAAATACAGGCAAACTAGGGCTACTAAGCTGGCTACTTAAAAACCATGATTTTCCTGGTTCCTAAGCCTGTATGTGTCTGGTGAAAATGAGGCTTCTGGCAACACAGAAGACTGCGCTTACCCCTTAAAGGAGTGACCTGAGAACTTTCCRGCAGCCAAAGGTCAATCCCAGTTCCCTGACCATGTCAACCCTGATCACAAAGAGCCTCAGTTATTGCCTCKGCTTAACTTTGATCAAATCCCTACCTTTTAGGGCCCACTTCAAATATGGTATTGTACCCCTTCCCCCTTCTCTACCCAGAARAACTAAATACTTCATTCCCAATATTCCTCACATTTCTTTTTGTTTTTGTTTGTTTTTTGTTTTTTCGAGACAGGGTTTCTCTGTGTAGCCCTGGCTCGCCTCAAACTCAGAAATCCGCCTGCCTCTGCCTCCCAAGTGCTGGTATTTAAGGTGTGCGCCACCACTGCCCCGCCCTCACAGTTCTATTAGCTCCACATACATAGGCAGATGAATGTTCGCTACACTTTACAAGTTCATTCGTGGGTATCTTTCAGTTCCAACAGCTAAGTACAAAGGCTGGTAATTGCTATCTGTTTTTGAATAAATGGATGAACATGCTATGGCTAATAAGATTTACCTCTTACATTTACGTGTGATTAAGAAACAACTGTTTAAGGGAAGTAGTRTTATCTATGTATGCATGCATGTACATAATACTTAACTACATGTGTGTAATCCTGCAACTAAGATCAAATTCAATACTAGGTAACTCAGTACCACTAAAGGTGACCATATTTAACTTCCTATACTAGATGGCTAACACAATTAACTATTTTTGGTTTATATGGATCAGTTTCCACAATAGCTAGATGACATGCAAAATATTAGTAAAACCAGCAATGCCAATCATTTAACTTTAAAGTAGGATTTAGATGAACATTTTTGAGACAAGATTTCTAGCCCAACCTTGCCTAAAACTCCCTATGCAGCTAAAGAGAACCTTGGACTTCTGACTCTCCTGCAGCAACCTCCASAGTTTAGAATCTCTCACATGCCCGGCTGTCGTGCTGGAGAATGGACTCAGAGCCGCAGACATGCTAGCTAAGCACTATCAATAAGGCCTGATCCCCAGACCTATAATTGACTTAAAAAAAAAAAGTCATATGCATTGTGTATGTCTATGAGTATGTCGGATCCCCTAGAACTAGAGTTCTCGATAGCTGTGATCTGCCATGTAGGTGTTAGGAATTGAACTCAGGTCCTCTGGAAAAGCAGCCAGTACTCTTTTAACTACTAAGCCATCTCTCCTGCCCCTAAAATAGACTTTTACAGTACATTTTAACATACAAAGAAAATTCCCCTCAACTCTCATCCTCTTAAGGTATCTCTATAACTATCTTAAATGTCAAGTGTTTATATGCACTAATCTAAGAAGCATCCAGAGCTTTGCTCAAACATAGTTATGAACCACTCTTCTTAGTAAAAGAATTATTTGCAATAACAAATTAACATAAGAAATGGTATTTATATATATATATATGTCTGCCATCAGAAGAATCATATTTGTTGTCAATCTTTTGGAGGAAAGAGTCACAGGAAGAGCAGACCATAGGTAGTTAAGAGGACTTATGCTGATTCCTAACAAGTGATAGTGGCAAGATTAGGTCCTTGACATAAGTGAAGTACGATCAAGTCRACCTCAGAATGGCYTTGTTGGCCTAACTGGCCTGGGCATTAGTCTCTGCACACCTTAATTTTATATTGGGATTATTATAAAGACGAGTTTAGGTCAATAGGACTGAGATTTGGAAGATACTGAAGACCAGTACTTGGGTCTATAATACATTCTGGAGGAAATATCAATATTAAGGGGGCATAGTCCACTACATATATAACTGTCAAAATTAAATAAAGTCCTAAAGTGCAACTCTGGGTAAATATTTACACAAAACAAGTTACAGGAAATCAGAATTGTAAAAAAGTCTACTTAAACCAGAGGTTTCATGAAAACTCAGTGGCTCAGAAGGTATGTTACCCCCTGTCCAGTTTCTTGGCTGGCTGCTTCTTTGTAGCAGGATTGGATCCAGATTCCAGGACAGCCTCACTATCTGTTCCTTGTTACCTGGCATTGRCTAAACCATACTTGAGGTATTTCTGGTCTTCCCACAGGAAGGATAAAAATGAAAAAGGAAATCATACACGATAAAGATCTAGTTCACCTTTTAAGGTACAAGCCTGATAGCTTTTGTAAGTGTAAATGAAATGAGGCAAATCCGAAKTCTCTAATGTCTAGGGAAGCTTTAAAACTACAATGGATCCTGACTTATACTCAAACGTGTGTAATGAGAACAGAAGACAGTGACTATGACGTCTAAGCAGCAGCGTGAGAAGAAGTTACCTCTGCACTTCAATAGTCCCCATGGTCTCATATGCAAAGTCACATTTGTTGTCGATTTCAATAGCCTTGCTGATAAGCTCCAAGCCTTTATCCAAATCTTGCTTCCACTGAAGTTGAAGTAAACTAGATTGGGAGTGGGGTGGGGGGAGACAGTTAGACGACCCAGTACTGATAGACATAAAAACTTATGATTTGGGTTCTGCCCTCAATAAA
>BDUI01006263.1:21242-37768 GCA_002335545.1 Apodemus speciosus
TTGTTTTGGTTTTGGTTTTTTTTGGATTTGGTTTTTTCGAGACAGGGTTTCTCTGTGTAGCCCTGGCTGTCCTGGAACTCACTCTGTAGACCAGGCTGACCTCAAACTCAGAAATCTGCCTGCCTCTGCCTCCCAAGTGCTGGGATTACAGGTGTGCGCCACCACCGCCCGGCCCTCAGATTCCTCTTACACTCGGTCTCCGAAAGCAAGGATCCTGTCCTCCAGACTTGTCCCAGGCTAGGCTCTTCTTTCCTCCCCCACCCCCATGGAAAATTCAGTTTTCACTGTCCCCTCATTTAACCTCTTCCCCCACAAGTGCCCCTGGCCCCTCATCCAACCTCAAGTCTGGCTTTTCCTTAAACCGCTGCGTGTCCTACTAGATAGAAAACTTCTATGAGCAGGACCCCCATCTCTCACCATCCACCCCCTTTTTAGTGTGAGCAAGACGCTGACCCAGGCCAGACCTGAGGTTTCTGCTTAGGAGGATGCTTTAGATGTAGATCCTGGAGCTAGGATCCGGACGATGCCAAGTACCACTCTCTAGAGCCTCTAGCTGAACCAAGCCCCGTCAAAGTCTCCTGTCCCAGGGCCTTCACATAAACTGTTTTCATGACTAGAACGCTTCCCCACCCCAACTCGGTTGATACGTCCAGCCCCATGGCTCACCGTGGGTATCTGAGGCCTGCTTACAGGGTGCCTTCTTAAATTTTACTTTTAATTTCATTTTATTTTTATGAGTATGGATGTTTTGCCTGCTTGCATGTCTGTGCACCATGTGTGTACCTACAGGGGCCAGAAGAGAAGATCTGATTCCCTGGAACTGAAGTTACAGACAGTTGTGAGCTGCCCTGTGGGTGCTGGGAACTGAACCCAGACCCCGTGGAAGAGCAGTTAGCACTCTTAACAACTGGGCCATCTCTTTAACCAAGAGCTCCACTGTTTGTTTGTTTGTTTTGAGATAGATTCACATTATACAGCCTTGGCTGTCCAGGAGCAGCACTCTGTAGACCTGGCTGGGATCAGATTCACAGGTATCAACCTGCCTCTGGGGCTGAAAGCATGTGCTGCCGTGCTGTGCTCAGCCCTGAACCCACAGCAAGCAAGGGTCTCTTACCAGGAGAACTGGGAGGTGAGGGGTGTGTTAACTCAGGTCTGGGGCAGACAAGGTGTGTGTGAACAAGAGTCTGGGGCAGGCGAGGGGTGTGTTGACGCAGGTCTCGAGTTATAGCAGATTCACTTTCAATCCATCCCAGTCACCACTCTGTCCCTCCATCCTGGCAGACCCGCATCTCTACCTCACTGACCAAAAGCAAGAAGAGAGGGTTTGTTTGGCTTATAAGCCCCAGGTCACGGTCCATGACTGAGGCAAGTCAGGGCGAGAATTCAAACTGGGGCTTGCAGCCAAACCCACCAAAGAACGCGGCTTGCTCCCTGGCTCGTGCTCAGGTATCTTCCTTACACATTGAAGACCACCTGCTCAGGGAGGGTACCACCCACAGTGGGTCCGGCCCTCACACATCCTTATCAGTCAAGGAACCCTCTCAAGCCTCAGAGTAGAAGCCCAGATACATGCCCACAGGTCAGTCTGAATTAGGCAACTCTTCAGCTGAAATTTTCTCTACTTAAGTGATCCTTCCAGATCCTCAAGTTAACAGGGACAGTCTATCACAGTCCCACACACACAAGCCCCCTGGGAAGAGCTTCACACAAGAGCCACTCTCCAGTCTCTTCCCTTATTCTCATACAAGCTCAGCCCAGTTACCAACATACAATCACCAACACAGTTACTAACGCACAGTCTCCAGGAAGGCCAAGAATTCACCCTGAAAGTCTCAAAGAGTCACCAGCTGCCACCAAAGCTCTCTAACTCTTGAATATACAGAACCAAACAAAGATCAAAGATGCAGACTCACATACAATAACAAATGTACCCACCAAGGCTCTCTCTCTCTCTCTCTCTCTCTCTCTCTCTCTCTCTCTCTCTCTCTCGCACGCTCTCTCCTCCTTTCACACACACACATACACAAAATCACAAGTCACACACAATCACAAAGCCATATGAAGAAGTCACGCACAGCAAACAGACACACAGTTGCAGACAGGCTCAGAGTCCCGAACAAAGGGAGCATTGTTCAGGTTGGCAGCAGCTGGGGAGAAAAGAGCCACAGCGTGGGGGCTGCTGGCCTCAGCCTCCAACAGCCCCAGCAGCCTCCCTTCTCCAGAGGTCAGATTTTGCTAGGACCTAGAGTTGCTGAGACCCTGGCGCCCCCTCCTCAGCCTCAAGGGATGTTCGGGGAAGATGCAGAGCCTCCCCTGTGAACCAGGCTCTTAGGGGCTCTGGGGACTTTAGCCCTGGTGTTCTTCCCTCCTGGAGTCTTCTCAGAGACGTGTCTCTGTCCCCGCCAGGCAGTGCCTGGAGACCAGGAGCCTTGAGATCTACTCCTAACCTCTGACTTCAACCCCTCTGAGGACTCACACACACACTCCATCTGAGTCCTGCTAGCTAGCACAGGCAGTGCCTGGCAGCACTGTGGGTCTCCTATTGTGGCTGAGACAGAGAGCAGGTCAAGACCGCCATCCCTTAGTGGTGACCTGCAGTGGGGACACTGTGACCTTCCCTGTCCCCAAATAATTCTTCTTGCTTCTCACCCCCATCGGACAGCCCCATTTCTCAATAGGAAATTCCTAAGCTTTTTTTTTTTCCCACCCTATACTGCTGGTAGCCGCCGTTTCCTTGGGACATGTCACTTTCCTATTCTCAACTGGGGATGAAATGAGAAGCCAGTTCTGTCCTGTGAGAATCAGGGTGGGAATGGGCACAGGAGTAAACACAGAGTGCGGAAGCTACCTCATCTCTTTATGGTCAGATCTGTGTGGAGTTCCCTGATTTCTCAGGCCCTGGGGGTGTTTACACCTTACAACTTCTGGCCTCCCAGGAGGCCTCCCCTAGGAGGGAGAGACAAGTTGAGCTGTTCAGGACACAGCCTTTCTTTCACAACATTTGGCTTCCTCCAGCCCGAAGCCTTTCCTATTGGGGGACAAGAGGAAGCAGCTGTATACACCGGAAAACACATCTGTCCAACCAAGAACTCGGGGATTCTAACTGGCCTACCTGGTCCAAAGAAGGAACCGGAAAAGGACCCAAATCTTCAAACAGGGTAGGTTTGGGGGTTTATCCCTAACAGTGTGCCACAACTGTGGAAGAAATCAAACGATTTCTGTCACATTCAGGAAGGGGTATTTGAAGTCTGTTGAGCCTCACTGGGATTATGTTACCTGTATGGGGAAGCCTCAAAGTATGGGCACCGACCTGAGAGGAGGGAACCAGGCCTAAGTCGGGTACTCTTAAAACGTCTCTGAGCCCCAGGAGCCTTTGCTTACAAAGTGGGGGTGGGGGGATGAAGACACGACTTCAGGTCAAGGACACACACACACACACACACACACACACACACACACACACACACGCAGGAGGGGGAGAAGGGGAGTCAGAGAGGAGAGAGAGTCAGAGACTTGGTAATGGATTTAGGCTGTGAGGAGTAGGAGCTGGCCACCAACAGACAGAGAGCACTGACTTGTTGGAGCTCACCATTCTGACCTGAGTTAGGTCAGCCCCCCAGGTTGGCCGCGGTAGACTGACAGGGACGTGGGTGGGGCTTGAATCCCGAGGGGACGCTGAACTCAGAGGATGTTTGTGGTGTGTGTGTGTGTGTGTGTGTGTGTGTGTGTGTGTGTGTGTGCGAGCGCGTGAGTTTTGGACAAATTTCTAGAGTCTAACTCAGCACCAGCCGTCTGACGAGTTCGGACTTGTGAGCCCTTCCAAGAGTTCAAGCAGCCAGTGGGGAAGCAGGGAACGCGGCCTCGCCACAGTGAAGCATGCATGATGAGGCTGAAAGTGGGCTGGGATGATCGAGTGCTTCTTCATAGACGGCCTCCTCCCAGTCCATCTCCCGGACGAACCGGGGACCGCTCTTTCCCACACCGAACCCTACCTGCCCCTGGTAGTCCCGAGGGAAGGGGGCATCAGACAACTGGCACTGCCCACCGCACGAGAGGAACCCGGGCCCGACCCCGCCTCCACCCGGGATTGGGTGCTCATTTAAATGTCCGGCCCCGCCCCGAGCCTCGGGCGCGTACATATAGGYGGCTCGGCGGGCGGCRGGCGGCATTCTGGCGCGGAGCGCAGCAGCRGCGGGCGCAGCTAGCGGGTCGGCTGCGGAGCGGGGGTGCAGCGCGCTTTGCCCCCCGTACCCCTCCCCCTCGGACGCAGCCCCACCCCTCTGCCCGCCGGGCCGTCCCAGCCGAACTATCCCCTGCGGCGCCAGCGCGGGGCGGCTCCGGGCGCCCCCAGCAGACCCCCACCATGGGCAGCCAGAGCTCCAAGGCTCCCCGGGGCGACGTGACCGCCGAGGAGGCAGCGGGCGCTTCCCCCGCGAAGGCCAACGGACAGGTGAGTGCGTTCGCAGCGCCGGCCCCCGGCCCCCGGCCCGCGGGCCTCGCCCCCTCTGGGGCCCAGGGCCGGGGCCGCGCGCTTTGTCCGGCCCGGGACACGCGGCGCCCCCTCCCCCGCCCGGTCCCTTTGTTCTCGGCGCCGCAGCCCCCGCGGGCGAACGAGGGGAGGGGCGGGAGGGGGCGCCGGCCGGGCTCGTCGCCTTCTTTGTTCGCGCCCGGCCCGCGGGCGCTGCCCCCAGGCCGCCCCGAAGGCCGCGCGGGAACAAAGGCGCTGCTAGGCCGCACCAAGGGGGCGTCTGGGGCCGCGGGGCTGGTGCTCAGCGCCCAGGGCGCCCCATCTGGAGCCCCGACCTCGGCAGCCCGCGGGGGCTTTTGAAACGGCGGGGAGCAGAGATGCGGGGAGACTCTGGGGAGGGTGGGGGCTGTTCACACAAAGCGCAAGCCTGGGAAAATAGGCCGTCCAGGTGCAGGGCGGCAGCGCCCCGGGGCTGCTTCCCGCCCAATAGCGCTGGGCAAGGCTGACTGGCCCGCCAGCGAAGGATCCAGGCCCGGGGAGGTTCCGCGCGGAAAATAGAGAGCGCGCCCCGCGGGAGGGGGGTGGGGGCCCGTACCCCAGCGCCTCCTGGTGGCTGCGCCCGTTCCTGCGCGCATATGAGGGGTGAGGGCGATGGATGGGAGGCCAGAGGCAGACTTGGTTGCTGTAGACCCCGGTGGTCGGTTCCGCAGACTGCAGGGGCCAGAAGTGGGTTGGGGGAGAGGGAGGGGGAGAAGGGCCCCGGCCCTCACTGCTGTCTCCTCTGCCCCGCAGGAGAATGGCCACGTGAAAAGCAATGGAGACTTAACCCCCAAGGGTGAAGGGGAGTCACCACCCGTGAACGGAACAGATGAGGCAGCTGGGGCTACTGGTGATGCCATCGAGCCAGCGCCACCTAGCCAGGAAGCTGAGGCCAAGGGGGAGGTCGCCCCCAAGGAGACCCCCAAGAAGAAGAAGAAATTCTCTTTCAAGAAGCCTTTCAAATTGAGTGGCCTGTCCTTCAAGAGAAATCGGAAGGAGGGCGGGGGTGATTCCTCAGCCTCCTCACCAACAGAGGAAGAGCAGGAGCAGGGGGAAATCAGCGCCTGCAGCGATGAGGGCACTGCCCCAGAAGGGAAGGCGGCGGCCACCCCTGAGAGCCAAGAGCCCCAGGCCAAGGGGGCAGAGGCTAGTGCTGCCTCCAAGGGAGACACCGCAGAGGAGGCAGGGCCCCAGGGTGCAGAGCCATCCACTCCCTCAGGCGCTGAGAGTGGCCCCACATCTGCCAGTGCTGAGCAGAATGAGTAGCTGGGTGGGGACAGGTGGGTGATCTCTAAGCTGCAAAAACTGTGCTGTCCTGTGAGGTCACTGCCTGGACCTTGTGCCCTGGCTGCCTTCCTGTGCCCAGAAAGGAAGGGGCTTGCTGCCCCCTCCCAGCCACGCGCCCTTCTCTCCCTCCTGTGGATTCTCCCATCAGCCATTTTGGTCTTACTCTTAGGGCCAGTTGAAGATGGCCCCTTACGGTTTCCCAAGTTAGGTTAGTGATGTGAAATGCTCCTGTCCCTACCTCCTTCCCGAGCCCCATCCCTGCAGAAGGCAATTGCCGGGTTTCCAATTCTTTTCCAAGTTCGTTTTGTTTATCCTGCTTCTCAACCCCCTGAGCCAGAAGTGGGGGCTTATACTCCCAAACCCTGCGTGTCCAGCCTTTCCCCTGTTGAATTCTTAGTCTCTTGTGCTGTGCCTAGTGGCACCTGGGCTGGGGAGGGCATTGCCCCTGTCTGGGTTTTTATAAATGTCTTACTCAAGTTCAAACCTCCAGCTTGTGAAATGAACCATGTCCCTGACTTGATAAGCGAGTGTTAGGCTTCAGGCGGGAGGGAGGTCTGTAATGTGAAACAACTTCTCGTTGTCTTTCCCTCCCATTGTTGTAAATAACTTTTAATGGCCAAACCCCAGATGTGTACTTTTTTTTTCTAACTGCTAAAACCACTCTTCCACCTGGATTTACCGTAACATTTGGAAAAGGAATAAATGTTGTCCCTTTAGTGATGTTTTCGTGAGTGGTCTTCTGGGGCGTGGGATAAAAGGACTACACAGACCTGAAGGAGAAGGCAGGTAAGTCCAGGGTTCAGGAGCATCTCTGGAGGTGGCCACCCACAAGAAACAGGGTATGGAGAGCTTAAAAACCAACCAGGGACACTGCTAAGAAACAAGCTCAGGAGGCTATAGAAATGGGCTGTTTTATTACAAAGAGTCTCACAAAATGAAAATATCTCAAAAAGGAAGCTAGGCTAACAACCTCCACCTACAAAATTGGGGGAAAACAGGGCAATGTAATTTGTTTCTGCTTGCCCAGGCTGGGTGGGAAGGTATAAACAGAACCAATCTAAAAATGGCTGATATTCCCCAAGTCTGAAAACGGGTCCCAGAAGACCCAGTGACCCCCTTCTAAAAAGTTTAATAGGGGCATCTTAACAGAGCTCCTAAGCAGGCACTTGGCAGTTTAGGATTTTGTCTTCTGGTTGTTTTCTTTCCACTCAGACTGAGGGCAGGATGAACCAAGGTAGCGCTGGAAAGAGTCCTCCCAGCACCACTACCCTGTGCTCTGGTCCCTGATTCTTATCTAGTCCCTGTGTACATTATATTTAATATATTTTATATAAATACACAGAGGAATAGAAAATATAAAATCTGGGAAAGTGAGGAACTTGGGGAGAAGATGGAGCTGCAGACCTTGCTCAGGCCAACTTGACCTCTTCTTTGACCCTGTGGAGAGAACAGAGCGGCATGAGAAAACCCATGCTGGAGGGCTTGAGGCACAGATATGGCTACAGTGACTTCCACAGGACCCTGGCTGCCCAGGTGACTGCTGGGAACTGGGGCTCCTAGTTCTGTAGAGATACACAGACTACACCCTCAAAGAGGCCTTTGTAAGCTGGACCTGGTCCCTGCTCTTCCCTCCCTCAGTGATAGGACACAAAAGGGGGTGATGCTACAAAGATGGCCACCAGCCCCTTCCTCACCCTTTGGCTTCTGGCTTCTCCTCCTTGGTTTTCTCCTCTTCTGTGACTTCTAGAAAGTAAGGGAATAGGTATGCTTGAGGGCCTCATCTGAGAAGACCCAGCTCAGGCAGTGGGGCTCTCCGAGACCCCTTCTTCCATACTCGAGACCCCTTCCATACTCTTCACTGCTTACAGAAGAATGAGAAAAGCCCATCCCAGGTCCTCTGCGAGGCTGGCTGCAAACAGGTTAGACCGGTTTCCTAGCCTGTTTCAGCAAGAACCCGGCAGAGGCAGCCCCCTGGGGACCAGGGAACAGGGCTTGGGTGGTGTGAGAGCCTGGGTCAGTCARCCAGTCTTCCACTTCCAGGAGCCACTGACTCAAACCTTCAGTGTGAGCTCCAAAGGAAGCTGGCAGCTCCTTCCTCATCCAATCCAAACCCACCTTTTTTCTCTTCAGGATCTTTCTCTTTCTCATCCTCTGTTTTGACTCTTTTGGCTTTTTTGAAGTTAGAAGAGTTCTTGCGACCACCTTCTCCCTCCTCATCTGAGTCTGAGAATTCTTCCTCACAGGCAATGCGTTTGTCAGAGGAGCAGACTGGGGGGCAGTAGATGGAGAACCATTGGTGTAAGAGCAAGGGGCCTCCCTGCTCTTCCACTGAGTGGAAGAGTGCCTGCCTGGATCAAGACCGGGGGTTCCATCCCCTGCACTCCTCAGGACAGGTGGGGAGGGGGGAATGGGTGTTTCTAATCAGCTAGGCAGCCTGGAGGAGATGGGGAGTGAGGGAGGTAGAGCTCCCCACTGAGCAGGGCACAGGTCCCTGGATCTAGTCTTACTGGAGATGCGTTTGTCAGGGTCTTCCTCGTCCTCATCACCACTCTCTTCTGGGATGGCATCCTCAGGTATGGCCTGCATCTGGACCCCAGGGGCATGGGGCAGCATTCTCAAGTTCTCAAAGAGCCGCTGCCTACGGGTAACAGGAGAGAGGGTGGATGGGCTCTAGATAGAGACAAACCAGAATCTGGCCTGTTAAATAGACAAGTTGGCAACACTTACTTGATCTTTTCCAGGTATTCATTAGTGTTCTGGTTAGTCATATTGGAGGGGCTGATGTGAAGCTTGAAATCTGGTCCAAAGTATTCAAAGTAGTCATTGTATGGCAGCTCTGGGGAAACGGGAGAGAACAGTAAGGACACGCCGCCACCGGGCCCATGGAAAAGCACATAGAACTTGCTTTCTCTGGGTCTGGTTTCCCACCTATAAAGGAATACAACAAACTAGGACACCTGCAAAGTTTTAATCTGTTCTGCTTTGTCTTTTTGATATAGCCTTTCTGCGGGCAAGCTGGCCCGAACTTCCTTCTTAAAGGCTGGGATGACACTGATCTTCTAACCCCACTCCCCAGTATCCACACCAGTGGAGTATGTRTCACTAGGCAGGGAAGGATCCAAGCCCTGGTGCAGAGCACTAAGCACTCCTGGATCCACTAGCCTGTGCAGTTTAAATCACAAACATCTGAATAACTGACAATGTCCCGACCAAAAACAAAGGGGAGATGACAAGACTAGGGCAAACCTGATGGTTACGGTTTGCCTGCCACAAAGACAGGAGCCTCAGTGAAGAGTGTGAGGCCTAACCGCCCAATGGAAGCCTCGTGAACGGAGGCACATGACATCCTGCTCCCACCCAGCCTAACCTGGCCCTGGAGCTAATACCATTAGGGATCTCTGTGTCCAGGGCCACAGCTGTTTCGTAAGTCCAGCATCGAGCGACATTACGGATGGTGTAGCCACCTCCTCCCAGCATCAGCATAGGCAAGTTGAAACTCTTCACGAACTCCACACACTTGGCATGCCCTTTGGGAAGAAAAGGGATGTTGGTTTGCAGGGGAACCCAGCAGACCCGTCCACCCATGCGTGTGCTGCCTGGTCTCACCTTTGATGGTCAGGTTGAAGCAACCTAACCGATCCCCAGACAGGGAATCTGAGCCACACTGCAAGACCACCGCGCTCGGCTGGAACATCTCCATCACTTTGGACATGACCTAAAAAAGATGCACATTGTTATGATCAATCTCAAAGTGAGCATGAGGCCCAGAGGCACAGAGAGGTCCGGCACTTATTCCTTTTCATTTATTTCCCTGATATTGTGTGGTAGACAAGAGGTCTCTGATTTGAAAGTCGGTAAAGATTATCACAGCTCCAACAACTGGGCTTGYGTGGCCTGCCGACTCCCTCCTCTTTTCCCGTTTTAACTGCCAACCTCCCAAGCTGCCTCCTTTCGGAACTTCCCAACCTCTAGCTACATCTGCTCTACTCCTCTGTCCCACAGATGTAACCGATTTTTGTATATTTTATTCTCAAACCTAAGCATACCATTACTCAGGAGCTGGTGAGGGAGCGTCTGTCATCTTTACTACTAAGCACATGTAGGCATTTGTGGGACTACAAAATGTATTAAATATGTGACTGACAGTCTGCCTTCCACTTCACTCTATGTGGCAGATATTCCTTTTGTCCAGCGTCATCTCTTCAGTCTTAACCTCCTTCCTTCACACTGGCACTTCCTCATTAAAAAAAAAAAAAAATCCAACAATCCAGCTCAAGGCCTGGCATGGTGGCAGGGTGGCACAATTTAATCACAGCACTCGGAGGCGGAGGCAGGAAGGTGTGTCTTGAGGCCAGCCTGGTCTACAGTGAGTTCCAGGCCAGGCCTGCACTGGTGAGGGCTGCTGCCCTTCAGGCCACCTTCTCCCTTACCCAGGCACCCCTGTAAAAATGCAGGCTCCAGTCAGCCTGCTGAGGCCTCCGGCAGCAAGCCTGCCTGTAGAACACACCACACTGCCTCTCCAGAGTCTCTGGACCGGCTAAATAGCTGGGGGCTTTTCCAGGCAAGCTAGTCTACAAAGACTAGAATAAACCCCAATTTCTTAAAATGTATATAGATATTAGTAAAAGGCTGCTAGAAACACGAGAAACTGAGAAAATAGAACATAATGAAATGAACAAATAATCCCCTGGAGGCTGACCCCAGCGGCGTGGGACATAGGACACCGAGGGCTGCTATTGCTGTCCTACCAGCCTGCTCTCATCTTTCTTTGATATAATCTCTGCTTTGCCAAATAAACTGCTTAAATGGTCACAAACAACAAGGAAAGTAAAAAGCACACCYGTGCTGTGCTGTGTAACAGTTTCTGATTCCATCCTGCAGGGGAGCTCCTTAGCAGGAAGGTATATAACTCAAAATAGCTTCAGGAAGTCCCCGAAACTGAACAGACCTTCTGTCTGTCCTTCTCCCCGACAGCAGTAAAAGCTGCAAAAAAGTTTCAGACTAGACCAGCTGCCGGGAAGAAACAGAAACTGCTGCGCTGCCTGGAAAAGGGTCAGATCAAATCAGGCTCCCGGAAATGACTCTCCAACCTGTTGAGTGCCTGAAGGCTGGGCAGTGTGCTTTGGTGATACAGCTGTCTCTGAGACATTTCTATTCCTACAGGTAACCTCCTACCTCCTGTATGTAATCCAAATAAAACCCAATGGTTCACCAAGTTGGATTCTGTGGTATCTGTATTTTGGTCAGTTGTGGGTTCCCTGTGTGGTGAATAGACGTGTGTTACATTACCCCTGGAAAAAGTTTTGTGCGCAACAGCTGATCAGACTGTTGGGTACATACTGTTTACCTCCCACAGACTGTGCCTTACAAACTGTTACTGTACTGAGCGAAAGCGAGATTCACAGACGGCAGCAACAAGTTACGTAGATTGTTTCCCGCACCACACAACAAAGTTGAAAATACTTTCTCCCAGTTAGCTGCTGCAAGGAACAACCAACCTCTTGGCTGTGGTAGGTGCTTCACTTTTCCCCTTGATAAAACCCACCGCAGCCCAAGGGCTGAGGCCAGGCACTTACTGGCTTGAAGATGGCTTCGTAGGACTCATCGTCAATGCCGTCACGCAGTGGGTAGTTAACCGCGTAGTACTTCCCTTTGCCAGCCCCAATGTCCTAATCAAAAAGGACATTCAGATTGAAAGACAAAAACGAAGGGGATTCAAAGATGGGGTTGGAAGGCTACGGAGAGACAGTGGTGCTATGAGACAAGCTGAGCCCGTGAGGTCTGCAAGGTCGGAGGAAGCCCGGCCCACAACCACAATACTTCCGAGTTACACAGGCAGAAGCTGAATTACCCCCCGCCCCAAAGACTTCTGCTTCTAGTTAAGAGCAAGCCAGGAGGTGGGTCACAGAAGTAAAACCCACCTCCCGCAACCCTGCCCATAGTTTCACTGTATACTCCTCTACTCTAGTCTGCCCTTTCTAGAAAGCTGGGGAGGGCAAGTCACAGAAGAAAGCTTTTTCCAATTCACTTCAAATAGCAAAAGTGACTTACTCGAATGTTTGCTGTATCAAACAACTTAATTAGTAGCATTTCCCACCTCAGGGTGACTGGCAGGGCAAACCGATCTCACTGTATTCATGCTAACAGAGACAGATGGAGCAGCCTTAGGAGAGGAACAAGTCTGCTAACTGCTCTGCATAAGATTCAGGCTTTCATGGAGTATTTTGGGGCGAGTCCATTGCTTTCAGTCACAGTGCTAAAGGGGAAGGTGACCTAAGAATAAAGCCTTTGAGATGGCTGCCAGGAGCCCTACTCCTCACTCCAAACACAAGCTTACGGACAGAGTGTAAAACAGCCCAGCTGTGGTCAGGACGCCGTGACGAGTCAGAAAACCCTGAATTCTTTTGACCCCTTACATCCTAACATTCTTCTCCCAGAATAAAGAATGAGGTTGTGTAGGTGCCAAGACGATAGTGTGGTACTCTGAATGGCAGAAGAGGCAAGAAGTAATTTTAGTGACACAGGATGAGTTAGAGCTAAAGGTGAGTTGGTTGGTCCCTAAAGGGAGTTCTCACCCGCAGGTCCCCAGTTCCTGGGAAGTACTCTCCGTACTTATGAAAGGACACGGTCATGACCCGGTCTGTAGTATAGAAGGCCTCTTCCACGCCATCGCCATGGTGGATATCAATGTCAATATACAGCACCCTCTGGTGATACCTAGGATCAGAAGGTGATAAGGGCCTTGGGGGCTCTTTGGGGATGGGACGCGCCAAGGGCGCCAGGTCCCAGCTTACCAGGCTAGCTGCCTCCCTCAGGTATCTCTAAGCACCAGAGACGTGGAAACTGGCTGAAGGAAGGTGGAAGAGTGGCCGGGGTGTCTCCAGAGGCCTGACCAAGCCGACCATGTCCGATCTTCCTACTCTACAGCCAGGGTCAACTCCAGTCACACAAGGACACTMTGGAGGCAGGACTGAGCAGCTCTTGCCCCAGATCTTGCCGTGGGCTCAGATCAAACCAAGACCCCATCAAGGAGAGGATGGCCAGAAACACTCATGGAACACATCCTAGCCAGCACACCATAAGAAACGAAAACTAGGGAGGAAGCCCAGGGGAGAGGGGCGTGGGACCCGGCCCGAGATACCCGGCCTCAACCCAGCAGGCGTACTTTAGCAGTTCCAGGATGGCCAAGACGATGTCATTGACGTAACAGAAGCCAGATGCTTCRGACTTCTTTGCATGGTGCAGGCCCCCAGCCCAGTTCACAGCGATGTCCGTCTGTTGCTTATTGAGTTTCACAGCACTTGCTGGGCAAGGAGAAAGCACAAGCCTGTCACTAAACCATTCCCTTTGCCCCAGCCAACCCAATGAGAGGCACTTTATTTTACAGTGTTTTAAGGGTTTTTGGTATTGTYGAGGCAGGGTTTTGTTGTATATATCATCACAAACAACAAGAAAAATTTACTGTATGCTAGGTGTGGTAGCATACCCCCTTAATCCCAACACTAAGGAGGCAGAGGCAGGCAGGTCTCTTGGGCTTGAAGCCTGATTCACTAAGTGAGTGCCAGGCGAGTCAGGGCTACATAGTGACCTTGTTGTAAAACAACAACAACAACAACAAAAAACAACACTAAAACAGAAATGCTGCTGCACACCTGTATATTGTGTTCCCTGTTGATGAGCATTTTGTCTGCATGGATGTGATGCATGTCTGCATGTGCACCATCGGAGTACCTAGTGCTCACAGAACTAGAAGAGTGCAGTGGATCCCCTGGAACTAGAGTTAGAGTTGTTAGCTGCCGTGTGGGGGCTGGGAAGCAAACCCCTGAGCAACAGCAGTAAGTGTTCACAGTAGGTGCATAATAAGTGCTCCTGCCCCTGCATTTTTTCCTGGTGTTTGATTTAATCTCACATCCCATTCCTCCAGGTCTTGAGAAACAACAGGGTATACTACATGTAAAATACAAATGTGAAGAGGCTATACCATCTAAATGTGTCCATACTATAATATTCATACAACAAAACTGCTTATTAACGCATTTCCCAGAACGTGTCTCTGTCCTTAAGCCATGTGTGGCTGCATTTGCTAGGGTTTAAGGCACTGCTAAGGTAACGCAGAGCTTACAGCGAGATGACCTGTGAGGAAGATTTGTGACTTCAGAAGTTAGTGACCTTACTGTTTCCTAAGACACAGATGTTGATCCTGCATTTTTAAAAACCCTTGCAGTTCACAAACTGCATTTATATACAGTGTCTTAACAACCCCTTAAGGCCTCCAGGAGATTCCTGTATGTATGATATGGGCGGGAGAGCAGAATTAAGAACAGCTGTCAGTACTGTGTCAAAGATCTAAAGTCAAAACCCACAGGCTCACTCTTAGTGGTCACAGGTCAGCACCACCAGAGCCTCCTCTAAAAGGCAAATAGATGTCCCAGCAACTGTCCAGCACAGCCCAAGAAACAGATTTAGTCTCCTTACCAACAGAGCCACCCGTGGACAACTGACAGAACTCAAACAAGCCATCAAATACCGGACAGTCCTCACCAACGTTGACTTGAAAGAAATAAGCAAAAGGTTAGTTTTCACAATTTCCTTCAGTTTTTTATTTAGATATTTACAACCCAATGGGAAAAAAAAATGAAACAATTTAGATTCAGAAAGCTTGGGTTCTAGGCCAGGTTAACTTCTTGGAGATTTATGCCATTAATGATAATAAGCAATAGTAAAATTCATTTCAAACAGTCAGTGAAAAAATTAAAAGACCCTCCCCAGGAATTCTGAAGATATGGCTTCACTGTGTTTCTCGAGCAGGTCTTGAACTCCTGGCTTAACCTTTCCTTAAGCCTTGGCCTTCTGAGCAGCTAGGACTATTGCATGAAGCATTAAAAATCTTATAATCTTCTGAGGTGGACTTCATCCTGATCTTATAAATGATGAAATAGCCGGGCAGTGGTGGCGCACGCCTGTAATCCCAGCACTTGGGAGGCAGAGGCAGGAGGATTTCTGAGTTCGAGGCCAGCCTGGTCTACAGAGTGAGTTCCAGGACAGCCAGGGCTACACAGAGAAACCCTGTCTCGAAAAAACCAAAAAGTAAAACAAAAACAATAAATGATGAAATAGACTCGGAAAGATGAAGTGAGCTGAGACCGATAGAATTATTTGCTGAGTACTGAGAGAGTTCGTTCATACGCTGCTGAGTGCTTTAAATACCTGATCCACTTATCCTCACACAGTCTTCTGAGGTAGAGTTTGGTCCAGTCCTATAAATGGGGAAACGGCTCAGAGAAGTGAACTAACTGCTAATACCAGAGGCAAATTCAAGCCTCATGATTTGCTGCTGCCTGTCCTGAAGTCCCGAGATAATGAATCCTGGTGCTCCCCACAGTGCTTTATGCACAAAGACTCATTTAGTTCTCACAGCTCCACGAACTGGACAAGACAGAACCTCTGTGCACTGCAATGAGGACATGCAAAGAAGGCAAGTGACTTGCTGAAGGCTGATGACCAGGAAGTATCAGACTCAGAATAGGACCTAGGTGTCCCGGCTACTACAGTCCAGTGCTCTGACTACACCCAAGTGACAACTAAGCTATTTCAAGCCCATGAGGTGAAAGTACAAAGCAGGGTGTGAAGTAGAAACCTAGGCAAACACTAATGCAAATAAAACCAAACAGACAGGAAGCAGCCCCGAGGGGAGCGTCTAAGGAACCCCAGGCTCTCACAAAAGAGAAAACCGACTGCTGAGCACAGGGGAAAGAGGGACTGCCTTACTCTCTGGCCCTGGTCTTTTATCAGTAAGGGCTCCCAARGCAGAGCAAGGAGAAAGAGCCTTGGGAAGAAGAGTCTAGGAAGGGCCATTCTGGATTTTGGTAACATACTAGGACACAGCTATACTTGTCATAACCGTCAGCATCCTCAACTGAGTCAACAGGTAAAAAGGCTCGGCTCTATGAACCAGTCTCTGTGGCTCACAGAAAGGTGGACGGCGTCAACCCCTCTGCCCTGCCCATGCAGTGTGACACGCACCCCACACTGGGTACACACAGAAAAATTCATTTTTTAAAAGTTACCAGCCGGGCGGTGGTGTCCCACGCCTGTAATCCCAGCACTTGGGAGGTAGAGGCAGGCGGATTTCTGAGTTCGAGGCCAGCCTGGACTGCAGAGTGAGTTTCAGGACAGCCAGGACTACACAGAGAAACCCCCCCCCAAAAAAAAAAGTTACCAATGTACATTTAAAGTACCAATGTAAAGTTACCAAGTTACCAAGTTACTAGTGCTACTATAACTTGAGGGAGTAGGCAGTGGGTGGCTTTCCCTCATTTTCTAGGTAAACACTGGGAAGAGCCATGTCAATAGGAACTTTGGTTCCTGGGGTCAGGCTATATATTCAGGAGCAAATAATCCCCTCTGACTGTTTCCTTCGGGTCCTGGTACTCGAGTCTCCAAAGGCTGATTTATACTCCCTCGTGGGGATGAGAAAAGGATTAACCTTCAGGACCCAATTCGACATAGAGTTCACACATCAGCTCTCACTTGTGATCTTAGCACCTGGAAGRAGGAAGGATTAATGAAGATTTCATCTTAACTACATAGTCAGTTCAAGACCAGCCTTGGTTCCATGAGACTTTCTTTTAAAAAGCAGCATCTTAAGCCGGGCGTGGTGGCGCACGCCTGTAATCCCAGCACTCGGGAGGCAGAGGCAGGCGGATTTCTGAGTTCGAGGCCAGCCTGGTCT
>BDUI01006265.1:30784-41347 GCA_002335545.1 Apodemus speciosus
ATTTGTTTGATGTTTTATTTTTTAACTTCACCCTACTAATTTACGTTTTAGGTAACCTCTAATTATCATTACCTGGTTCCACTCAAACATAGTGTCTTCCTACATCAAGTTTCTAAGTTCTGTGATAATAGGCATGTGTTACAAGCCAAATGCCTTGTAAAGTATTTTGCTTTATTAATCACTTGATGATTTGGTATTTTAAAATGACCTGTGCACTTATTATAAGTAAAATTACTGAATTATCACTTACAAAATGTGCCACTTGTTTTACTTTGCAGTTCTACAATATCTTACATTTGATGTAAAATTTCATCACCTATCCCCCTCTAATTATTGTTTTCTAATTTTTTTGTCTAAAATTCCAAAACTTCACTGAACATCATTAGAGACAAAAACATACTGATTTAATTGTGACTTTAACATATAAGTGGCAATTATTCTACAACATTCCACAAAGTATATTGTCTTCCCTAACTGTTATTCAGTTTGTATGTTTTAGGAAGGCATTCATAAATTGCTTTCTCTTAAGAAAGAAGGAAAACATTTTATAAGATAAAGACAAAAAGATCATTCATGTTAATGAGTATTCCAACTCCATGGCTCATACAACACTTCCTTAGGAAGTGTTCTTCAAGGACATAATCTATAAAGTGGCAGTAGGAGATTCCATTGAGGGAATGTAGTCCTGCCTTTTCCTTAATTGGACTTCTAGGCTGCCTTTACAAAATAACAGGCCAGTTTTCACAACACTTTCAGAGATATGAAGAAGGGAAACAAAAAGCATCATGGTTGCTCTGATTGTCAATACTTTTATTAGTCTATAATTATGATTTATTGATACACATGATCAGTATAGGTTCAGCATATATTTATTAGTATATATGTTAATAAAGCCATCTCTTAGGAGTTAGTTTTTAATTGCCTTGCCTTTTATATTAATTGCCTTGTTTTATTTGTTTTTTTTTTTTATATTTGTGTTTCAGTTCTTTTCTTAGTACAACTTATCATTCCCACATTTATTTTTCCCCCAAAGACTTGCTTTGGGATTTAATATTCATATGTTCCCTTATTCTTTAATGTTTATGAAGTGTTACTTCTATTTTTTGGTAGTTTATGAGTCCCTTGGTGAATATGATTAGAACCTATGATTGTTAGGAAAATATAAATGCTTATTTATCCATACAAAATTGTGAATTGTTTCAGGAAATTTATTTTCCAACCTGACACCAATTCCATTAAAGCATTGTGCTCAATGATCATTTTGAATTTCAGGTAGGAAATCAACTCAGCTTTTTGCCACCATAAATCTTTATAACCACTTACTATTAAAAATACTTCATCAACAATTTTAGAATTTTTACTATGTTTACTATTAAAATAATAAGAATTTTTATAATTTTTACTTTTAAAAGCATTGTTGTTAATGCCTTTATTTTAAAAATAAACGTTTCTCACTATATCTACTGACTCAAGCTTGTTTACTTAAAGAATATTTAAGAAAGAAATGATGTTTTCAGGAATTAAAAACAAGTCACACAATGGTGAGGAACTCTATTTAGAACCACATGATGATAGAGGCAGGATACAAAATACAAGAAGCCTATGGCTAAAAATCATAGGTTTTTACAAACCAAAATCATGATCAACTCCATTCTCAAGACCCTCATAAGTTCAACATAAATTATCTGCCCCAACTTATGAGGTTTTTACTTGGGAATAATTTTCAATATGCATTGTCATGTTGAAATACGGGGACCACTACTGGCTTCCAGTGATTACAAGCCTAAAGTCTCCATACAACAGAGTGCTGCTGATAACAGATTTATCTAGCCTCAGTGTGGATAATTTCAGCTAGGAAACTGTTTCATTGTGGCTAGTGATGGCCATGCCAATTTAGGAAACCTATGTTTGGAGTCACAATGGCATTAATATAATCAATATGCAAAATAAACAGACAGAAATTGTGAAAATATTTAAAGATAATTTGTTTTATGCTAAATTGCAACCATCACCAGTCCCGGTGTCATAGTTATAATCAAGTATTTCAAAAAGTGACTGAAGATAGATCTAGTAGAGAATTAAATAACGTAAAAGGCAGCCATTAGAGTGGTTTTTAAACACAATCTTAGTGGTTTACAGATATGAAGAAAATATTTGTAGGTAAAGAAGAAAGACCTTCTGGTCTTTAGAGAAAAACTCCTGGGACTTGCAGGTCCAGTATTGTGACAAAAATCACCTTCTTGGTATTTAAAGGCTTATTGTCTGGAGAATTTTACAGTTCCAAATGAATATATACATAAGGTGTACATTATATTCAAGAACCTGCCACACTTATGATACTATTCTTTCAGGGAATCTATTGCTATGCTAATTAAAACAGTTCTCTGGCAAAGCACATGCTTTTAGTACAGCTACAATGAAACATTTTGTTATCTTAACTAAATTTTGGAGTACAGTCTACAGTAAACTTTGTGTGTCAGGTTTCAAAAAATCTTCCAAACCAGTATCCTAGTAGTTGCTCTTGCAGAGGGAGAATTTACAAATATCACATTCAGGAGCTCACTAGAAAATCACTAGTCTTAGAGGCTTGACAGAGTATATGCTACCTTACTACCTCATGTGTTTGTTGTATTTAATACTTCTGCAGTGGGCTTTTGATGAGAAGTCTGCCTTTGTGAGTTAGCTCTTCTCTTCAGGTGGCAGATGTCCACCATTGGAGCAGAAATGAACTGAAGAGACATGTGCACATACATGCATGCCTGAGCACACATTCACAATGGGCACTTTTGTGTTTCTCAGCTACTCCAGTACATGCATCCTGCTGTGGAATAAGGTTGACATATGCACATTCCATTGTTGCTCCACTAGGAAAAACAGATTTTTCCCTCCCTAGCTGCTATAAATTACAAATAGCTTCTTGGTTAGTGGTAGTACTTGGTTAGTGGTAGGTAGTTCCAGTTACCTCTCTATGTGCTGAGGTTTTGTCTGGCTTGAATTTGTGAAGGTCTTCTGCATTCCATCACAGTCTCTGTGAGTTCATATGTGCATTAAAGCCTTGCTATGTCTGGAAGACACTGTTCCTTTGGACTCATCAACCACCTCTGCATCTTACAATCTTTCCCTTTCTTCTGTGTAGATACCAGGAACCTTATGAAAGGTGGTTTCATGACATTTAATTTATGGCTATGTTGTCTAATAGCACTTATTATCTGCACATTGTACAAATGTGAGTTTTTGTGTTGAATACAAACTACTACAAGAAGGCATATCTTTGATGATGGTTGATTAATATCCTAATATATGGGCATGGCAATATATCATTAGAAATAATTATAATACTTACTTAGCAGAATAATAATAATAATGCTTCTCCCCTGGACCCTGTGACCAAACTTGTCACTTCTCCGCCAAACAAAAAGTGTCAAGTGTGATTTCTTCTCATAGAATGTATCTTTAAGGCCAGTAAAAAAATTATGATGGTTATCCCTTTCACTTGTTCTACCATTGCATCACTATATCCTTCAGGCAGGTCATTTTTAGGTTATAGAATTTACACATGAGAAAGACCAATGGTTATTTTTCTCCTTTTGTAGTACATGTAATACCTTCCAGAATTCTGAACACTCTTTAGCAAGGACACAAGGTCTGGTTGGGTATCATCAGTTCAATATTTCTATGTTTTATGACATTAATAGATGGTGGCTTCAGCTTTAGGGTCTTAATCACCAAGTTGCAAAAGACAACCAACAGCTTTGATAATAAACTGYAATATTTAATTACTTCTAGGATGCATATGCCTAACAACTCAACAAGTTGTAACTCGATTTTTGATGCTGAGGTTCTACTTGGTAGCATGTGATATCAATTAGGGCATTGCCTCATTTTTCTTTAGTTTTGGGCCCTAGCTCTTCTGTGAGAAGAACCTACAAATTTGGATGTAGTGATGCTGTTTTGATGGATATGCCTTGTGGCTTGATGAGGCCAGAGTTAGCAATTTTATCTAAAAGCAAAAAATTAATTAGTCTTTTGACAAATTTCAGGGCTACTATTTTTCAAAATTTGCTAAATCATTTTGCTTGAAAGATAAGCTATTCCAAACAAATATTTAAATGGAAAGTATTGGCTTTGTTTTAGGCAATGTAATGAAATCTCATTGTGCTGCACTATTTTACTTATATTTTCATCAGCATCATTCCACAACATAAAATAAAACCACCTTTTCTCATGCAAACAAATTGCAAATGAATGTATGCATCGAAAACTATAGCATATGTCTTCTTGACTATGTCTTCTGTCTGCTCTTTTACATGACTCTGCAAAGCTTTCCATCATAGTTTGAAAGAGTCTATTGTGGTTGAGTCACAACAGTGACAATTGTCTTATGTGATATCTTTCGTTTGTTAATGCAGTGACTTTTTTTTTTGTTTAAATGATGAACTCATGAATATTGTACATATGGACTCTTTCTTTTTTCTCTCTCGTGTCAACCTAGCAAGATAATAACTATTGTCTTTCACTCATTTTGTTCTACCTAGTGTTATTTGAAGTTGTTTCTTTAAAGTGTTATGGCTAACTTAATGCCTTAGCTAGAGTCAAAGCTATAAAAAAATGTCAGCTCCACTATTTTGTCTCATTTTCCTTAAAAGTGTTTCACCTCTGCCTGATAAATATTTAGGAATCAGAGGGGGAAATAGGTGGATACACTTTTTATTTCATCTCTCATTTAGTAYGTTTTGTATTATCAAGCATACTGTCAACTTGGCTGAAGTAAGCATTACATAGGTCTTTAGAAAGATAGGCCTCTGGGAGTTTTAGTGAAGATGCACCAAGTGTGAGTTAAAAGAGTTAATAAACACAGTCTTATTTTGAATATGGATAGCATCACTTCATTAGCTGTAGACTCCACACACAATAAAAAGGAAAGAAAGGAAAAAATGAGGGGATTATGGGCTTCTTCCTCATTGTGCTCCATCTCCACCATGATGTGAGCAGATCTGGCATATCTTCCCTGCCATGGTAGACTGAATCTTTTCAAGCTACGACCCAATATTAATGATTCTTTCCTTAGCTTCTTTCTGACATGTACTTGCCTTGGGAATGCATTTGCAAATACCACTGACTCATTCCTAACACTGAGACCTTTGTTTCAGGAGTCACTATTGAAAAATCCGAAGGCAAATCAACAAATTTCTTCCCTGCCCCCAAAAGTGATTTTTGTTGTTTATGAAACTGACAGAACTCTTGTGGCATACAAAGGGAAATACTAAGACTTTTTTCTGTGGATAGTTTTGCCATTTTTTTATGCTGCTCAAATTAGACAGCTGAGCTAAAATGTTTTTGTGTTTGTGTGTGTGTGTGTGTGTGTGTGTATGTGTGTGTATTTGTGTGTGTATGTGCGTGTGTGTGTGTGTGTGTGTGTATTTGTGAACATCCAAGTGCCTGTATGTGCATGTGCATAACTCTTGCTACTTTTTTTTCCAAGATGGCTATTTTCTTCTGCTAGATATTTTGTTTTGTTTCACATCAATTTTCTGGTCAGTTTTTCAAAATTGCCTGACAGAGATCTTATAACCACTGGAAAATAGGGTCAAAGGATACTAAATATCCTGTTATCTGCAAAACTGCTCCAAAGAATCATCCTGTTCAAAGTGGTAATACCACATCTGTAGAACATCAACTGGTCACGACATTCTGCCTGTTAGCTTCGAGGTTCAGAAGCTGAAGACAGAAATATATGCTTTCTGGAAGATAAAACATCCCTTGCTATATTTCTGTTGTTGCTGTTTTCTGCACTCTGAAGCATTAAATGTTTTATACTTCAGTCCTGTGAGAGTAGGACGTATTGAGCACTGACAATGACATCTGGAGAATGACAATGAATTTTGTTTTAATGCTGTGATGTTTCTGAGGTTTATGTAGGAGAATATATTCTCTAAAAACTGCTACCATGAGCTGAGAAAGTCAGTGTTATTCACTATTTCCTGGGCATCATTTCTATTCTATACTATACTAAGATGTGCTGGAGCTAAAGATAAATTACACAATATCCTTGCCTCCAAGGAGCTATGTTCTATTGAGTTACTGGCTTTTAAAAATTATGTCTGCTACCAATGGTTGACCTTATCAATGACTCTGAGACTTTGAGAGTCTCTAGATTTATAAATTAACAAATCAAGGGATTACTTGAGGTCTTATAGTCTTGCCATTTGGATAGCAATTAGGGTCTATAACAATTAGATTTTTGATTTAGGGCTTTAGGGAAATTAATACCTTCATTTATTGGAGAAATAGTTTATATAATTTAAAACAGACAAATTAAGAGGCAAAGAAGGCAGGAAAAGGCTGATATTTTTCTGATTTGTTGTTGTTTTACTTGAATTAATATATGAGTGACTGATATTTTTTAAATAGTGCACTTGCTCTGAGAAGGCCTGGCATGCTTTAAAAGAGTTTGGTGTCTAAGTTGCAATAAAACATCTGATGGAAGAAAAGAAACACAATTATTCGAATACTGTGGATGAGTTAAGAGTCTCAGACACAGAGATCAGAGAATAAATATTGTAGAAGGAAAACTCAAAGTGGGCCTTCTACATTTGTGTTACTCTGCTTATTTTTAATTTACATGGTTTAGCTTTTTGAAGTCTTGAGCAAACAAGTACCATCAAGTCTTTTCAGATGATGCCATTCAACTTAACATGGAATAAAAGCAGTAAACAATATTACTTAGCAGCAAACCCATGAACCACAATGATTGACAAGGCAAATATCTTCAATAGGATGATAGTAGAACTTCAGTATTGTGGGAACGGTCCACATTGTCCAAGACATACTCAATAGTAGATAATTCAATCCTGGTTCTGTAAACCTATCATACTATCTTTGCAAGAAAKGTCATATACCCTAAAGAAGAATTTACTTCTGCAATTTTCGTAAACAAATATAAATTTGTATTGTGCTATAAATATTTATCTATCTGTCATAGATAAGAATATTTTATTCAGGCCTCCATTTGCACCAGGGAGCCTGGCACAACCCACCAGGAGAGAGTGATCTCCCAGCAGCACTTTCACTTTTGAGCATAGTGGTGAGGTCTCCAACTTCTATCTGGAGGGGAAAGGCTGGGAGCACACAGGCTGATGATAAGTAGAGCAGCTGGGACAGAGGTCTTCAGGTGGCCATTTGCATCAGGGAGCCAGGGGGTCCCACAGCCTTCTGTTCAAACACCCTGTCAGAAAAGAGTTGATCTCCCAGGAGGAGTACCGACATAGGCTTACAGGAGGTGATAAGCTCCAGCCAGAGACAGAAAGACCAACTAACATCAGAGATAACAAGGTGGAGAAAGGCAAACACAAGAACCCTAACAACAAAAAACAAAGCTACATAGCAACACCAGAACCCAGTCCTCCCACCACAGCAAGTCCTGGATACCCCAACACACCTGAAAAGCAAGATTTGGATTTAAAATTGTATCTCATGATGCTGATAGAGGTCTTCAAGAAGGACTTAAATAACTCCCTTAAAGAAATACAGGAGAGCATGGGTCAACGTGTAGAAGCGCTTAAAGAGGAAACACAAAAATCCCTTAAAGAATTACAGGAAAACACAATTAAGTGAAGGAACTGAACAAAACCATCCAGGATCTGAAAGTGAAAGTGGAAACAATGAAAACATCACAAAGGGAGACAACTCTGGAGATAGAAAACCTTGGAAAGAAATCAGGAGTCATAGACTCAAGCATCAATAACAGAATACAAGGGATAGAAGAAAGAATCCCAGGTGCTAAAGATACCATAGAAAACATTGACTCAACAGTCAAAGAAAATGCAAAACGCAAAAATATTATAAACCAAAACATCCAGGAAATTCAGGACACAATGAGAAGGCCAAACCTAAGAATTATAGGTATAGAAGAGAGCAAAGATTTACAACTTAAAGGGCCACTATATATCTTCAACAAAATTATAGATAAAAACTTCCCCAACCTAAAGAAAGAGATGCCCATAAACGTACAAGAAACCTACAGAACTCCAAACAGACTGGACCAGAACAGAAACTCCTCTCAACACATAATAATCAAAACACCAAATTCACTAAACAAAGAAAGAATATTGAAAGCAGTAAGGGAAAAGGGGCAAGTAACTTATAAATGCAGACCTGTCAGAATTATACCAGACTTCTCGCCAGAGAAGATGAAAGCTAGAAGATCCTGGGCAGATCTTATACAGACCCTAAGAGAACAAAAATGTCAGCCCAGACTACTATACCCAGCAAAACTCTCAATCACCATAGATGGAGATACCAACATAATTCCATGATAAAAACCAAATTTACACAATATCTTTCCACAAATCCAGCCCTACAAAGGATAATAGAAGGAAAATGCCAACACAAGGAGTGAAACTGTACCCTCTAAAAAACAAGAAAATAATCTTCTTCCAACAAACCCAAAAGATGATAACCATACAAACATAAAAATAGCATCAAAAATAACCAGAAATAGCAATCACTATTCCTTAATATCTCTTAACATCAATGGACTCAATTCCCTAATAAAAAGACATCGGCTAACAGAAATATTTTTCATGTAAATCTTCACATTTATAAGAAAATGTAATTCCTCTTTCAATTTATTTACTAATTTTATGTTTCATTCTAACTGCATTATTTTTCATGATAATCGCCAATTTTAGCATGTTTTTCTACATATTTCTCCTATTTTAACAGAAATGTTTTTCATGTAAATCTCTGATTTTTCACAAAAGTTTTTTTAATTCTACTTTCAATTTATTTAGAAAGGTTTTTATGTCTACCATTTTATCTGTATAACTTTCCAAGAAATAGTCAATTTTAACATGTTTTCGATTTATTTCTTGAATTTTATCAGAAATATTTTCCATGTAAATCTTTAATTTTACCTGAAAATATTTACAATTCCACTTTCAATCAACTTAAAAATTATTTTTATGACTACCATTTTATCTGTATAATTTTCCATGATAATCTTCAATTTCAACATGTTTTGCTATATAGTTATTCAATTTTATCAGAAATATTTTCTATGTAAATCTTCAACTTTATCAGAAAATGTTTATAATTCCACTTTCAATTAGCTTAGGGATACTTTTATGCCTACCATTATTATATCTATATAAAATTTTCCATGATAATCTTCAATTTTAACATATTTTTGTACATATTTTCTGCAATTTTATCAGAAATATTTTCCAAGTAAATCTTCAATTCTATCATAAAATGTTTCTACTTCCCTTTTCAATTAATTTAGCAATGTTTTTATATGTACTATTTACTCTTTAATTTTCCACGAAAACTGACAATTTTAATGTGTTTATATATCTCTTCTACTGTCATAAGAAGAAGAAGCACTGTTAGAATCAGAAGACTATGATCAAGGTCTTAAATAGTGTCTTCTATATGAGACAAGAAAGCAGCACCCACAAGACCTCAAAATATGTTCACTTACATAACTGCAACAGTCATACTAAATGACATCACAATATGGACAGTGGAAATTTTAAAAGGTTCTATCCATTGATAAAGAGGTAGCCATCAGAAAGTCCTAGATACCAGGAAAGCAAGAGTCTCCCAGGATCCAACAGGGATGACATTAGCTACAATACCAACAAAGGAGAGAGAGAACCTGTAGAGACCATATCCAGAGGTTAGGCAAGGTCCCATTTGAAGTATGGGGCTACCCACACTTATCAAAATTCTAACCCAGAATTGCTCATGTCTAAAGGAACTACAGGAACAAAGAGTGGAGCAGAAATTGAGAGAAAAGCCATCCAGAGACTGCCCCACCTGGGGATCCATCCTATATKTAGCCACCAAATCTAGACACTATTGCTGATGTCAAGAAGTGCTTGCTGACAGGAGCCTAATATGAATGTCTCCTGAGAGTCTCTGCAGAGCCTAACTGAAACAGAAATGGATGCTTACAGCCAACCATAGGACTGAGCAAGGGGACTCCATTGGAAGAGTTAGGAGGACTGAAGGAAATGATGAGATTTGCAACCACACAGAAAGAACAACATCCAGGGTCTTCCCTAGTTTGTTTTCTATTAGTTTTAGTGTGTCTGGTTTTATGTGGAGGTCCTTGATCCACTTGGAGTTGAGCTTAGTACAAGGAAATAAGAATGGATCAATTCTCATTCTTCTGCATGTTGACCTCCAGTTGATTCAGCACCATTTGTCTTTTTTCCACTAGAGGTTTTCAGCTCCTTTGTTGAACATCAATTGGCAATAGAGGTGTGGGTTCAATTCTGGGTCTTCAATCCTATTCTATTGATCTAGCTCCCTGTCCCTGTACCAATACCATGCAGTTTTTAGCACTACTGTTCTGTAGTATTGTTTGAGGACGGGTTACTGATTCCCCCAGAAGTTCTTTTACTGTTGATAATAGTTTTAGCTCTCCTGTGTTTTTTGTTATTCCAGATGAATTTGAGAATTTCTCTTTCTAACTCTGTGAAGAACTGAGTTGGGATTTTGATGGGGATTGCATTGAATCTGTATATTGCTTGTGGCAAGATTGCCATTTTAACTATA
>BDUI01006265.1:43181-56886 GCA_002335545.1 Apodemus speciosus
AAAAAAAAAAGAAAGAAAGAACAACATCAACCAAACAGACCCCCTGTAGTTTCCAGGTACTAAACCACCAACCAAAGAATATACATGGAGGGAACCTTGGCTCCAGCTGCATGTGTAGCAGAGGATGGCTTTGTCTGGCATCAAAGAGAAGGGAAGCCCTTTGTCCTGTGAAAGTTTGATCCCTCAGCAAGGGGAATGGTAGTGGGGTGGGAATGAAAGTGTGAGTGGAGGAGTACCCTCGTGGAGGCAGTGAGAGGGGAATTGGATGGGGGTTTTGGAGAGGAAACCAGGAAGGGGAATAACACTTGAAATGTAAATAAACAAAATAACCAATAAAAATATTTTAAAAGTGTTTATGAACTCTTTTTGTGGGATTCTCAAAGTTGTTTTGCTTGCCATGATCATAGCTGTCAGATATACATCCATAGGAATTATAAAGTGTTAACTGATTTGTACAACCTGTACACTGTTTTTGTTGGCTCATCTTATTAATGATTGCTAAAACCAAAAGAAAATATATTCACTGAAAGTGAAACATGTAGGACATTTCAATTTTACAGATGATGGAAAATAATATAGTGGGGGGGGATGAGAGGCACATGCATGCAGGGATCTACAGATTTTATGTAACTGCTTATTTCTATGAGCAGTCAATAATGGAGGAAATATAGTTGACACAGACACCATATGAATCCCTCTAAATATTGATTGGTGCTTCAGCAAAAGAAAGTTTACTGACCTTGCCGAAGTCATAAGCTACACATTTTTATAGAGCAATTCATTTCAGTATCATTAACTAGAGCTTAAAATGTATTACTGCTTAATGTAATAGACATCAGTGCTATTAAATAATATTTTTGTGTCATTTAATATTTTGTATTATACATGTCATTCATTGTCTCAAAAGTGATAAGAGATAATTAGGATGACTTGGGGGTATTTTGTAAAAAAAAAAAAAAAAAAAAAAACCTGGAGAGAGCTTACATGAGAAGCTTGACAGCACACCTGAAAGCTCTAGAACAATGAAGCAAATACACTCAAAAGGAGAAGATTGCAGGAAATAATCAAACTCAGGGCTGAAATCAACCAAATAGAAACAAAAAGAACTATACAAAAAATCAACAAAACTAGGAGCTGGATCTTTGAGAAAATCAATAAGATTGATAAACCAGTAGCCAGACTAACCAGAGAGCACAGAAACAGTACCAAATTAATAAAATTAAAAATGGAAAGGGTGACATAACAATGGAAACTTTGAAAATTCAAAAAATCTTCAGATTCTACCACAACAGCTTATACTCAACAAAATTGGAAAACCTAAATGAAATGGATAATTTTCTAGACACATCCCAGGTTACAAGGTTAAAACAGGCAGATAAACCATATAAACGGTCCCCAAACCCCTGAAGAAATAGAAGCAGTCATTAATAGTCTCCCAACCAAAAAGCCTAGAACCAGGTGGGTATAGTGGAAAATTCTATCACACCTTCAAAGAAGACATAATACCAACACTCTTCAAATTATTCCACAAAATAGAAACAGAAGACACACTACCTAATTTGTTCTATGAAGCCACAATTACACTTACACCTAAACCTAACAAAGACCAAACAAAGAAAGAGAACTTCAGACCAATTTCCCTTATGAACATTGATGCAAAAATACTCAATAAAATTCTTGCCAACCAAATCCAGGAACACATAAAACCATCATTCACCATGATCAAGTAGGCTTCATCTGAGGGATGCAGGGATGTCAATGTATGGAATCGATGTAACCCATTATACAAACAAACTCAAAGATAGAAACCACATGATCATCTCTTTAGATGCTGAAAAAACATTTGAAAATGTTTAGCATCCCTTCATGTTAAAAGTCTTGGAAAGATCAGGAGTTCAAGGCCCATACCTAAACATAGTAAAAGCAATATACACCAAACCAATAGCTAACATCAAATTAAGTGGAAAGAAACTGGAAACAATCCCACTAAAATCAGGGACTAGGCAATGCTAGCCACTCTCTCCCTATCTATTCAAAATAGCACTTGAATATCTATTTTGAGCAATTAGACAACAAAAGGAGGTCAAAAGGATACAAATTGGAAAGGAAGAAGTCAAACTCTCACTATTTGCAGATGATATGATCTTATACTTAAGTGACCCCAAAATTCCATCAGACAACTCCTAAACCTGATAAACAACTTCAGCAAAGTGACTGGATATAAAATTAACACAAACAAATCAGTAGCCTCCCTCTACTCAAAGAATAAACAGGCTGAGAGAGAAAATATGGAAAGAATACCCTCTAAAATAGTCACAAATAATATTACATATCTTGGTGTGACTCTAACCAAGCAAGTGAAAGATCTGTTTGACAAGTCTCTGAAGAAAGAAATCAAGGATCTCAGAAGATGGAAAGATCTCCCATGCTCATGGATTGGCAGGATTAATATAGTAAAAATCCCATCGTGCCAAAAGCAATCTACAGATTTAATGCAATTTCCATCAAAATTCCAACTCAATTCTTCATAGATTTAGAAATAGAATTTTGCAAATTCATTTGCAATAACAAAAATCCCAGGATAGCAAAATCTCTTCTCAAGAATAAAAGAACTGGGGAATCATCACCCTGACCTCATGTTGTATTACAGAGCAATAGTGATAAAAACTATATGGTATTGGTAGAGAGATAGGCAGGAAGATCAATGGAATAGAATTGAAGACTCAGAAATGAACCCACAAACCAACGGTCACTTGATATTTGACAATGGAGCTAAAGCATCCATTGTTAAAAATAAAAAAGTATTTTTTAACAAATGGTGCTGAGTCAACTGGTGATCAGCATGTAGAAAAATGCAAATCGACCCATTCTTATCTCCTTGTACAAAGCTCAAGTCTAAGTGGATCAAGGACCTCCACATAAAACCAGATACAGTGAAACTCTTGAGGAGAAAGTGGTGAAGAACCTCTAACAAATGTGCACAGGGTAAATTTTTCTGAACAGAACTCCAATGGCTTGTGCTCTAACATCAAGAATTGACAAATGGACTTCATAAAATTGCAAAGCCTCTGTAAGACAAAGGACACTGTTGATAGGTCAAAATGGCAACCAGCAACTAACAGATTGAGAAAAGGTCTTTACCAATCCTATATCCAATAGAGAGTAATATTCAATACATACAAAGTACTCGAGAAGTTGGACTCCAGAGAATCAAATAACCCTATTAGAAAATGGGGTACAAAACTGAACAAAAAATTTTCAACTGAAGAATACCAAATGGCTGTAAAAGCCTCTAAAGAAATGTTTATCATCCTTGGTTATTAGGGAAATGCTAATGAAAATAACCCTTAGATTCCACCTCATACCTCTCAGAATGGCTAAAATAAAAAACTCAGGTGACAGCAGATGCTGGTGAAGATATAGAGAAAGAGGAACTCTACTCCATTCCTGGTGGCATTGTAAGCTGATACAACTACTCTGGAAATCAGTTTGGTAGTTCCTCAGAAAAGTGGACATAGTACTACCTGAGAATCCAGACATACCACTCCTGGGAATATACCCAGGACATGATCCAACACATACTAAGGACACATGATGGATCCACTATATTCATAGCAGCCTTATCTATATTAGCAAGAAGCTTGAAAGAACCCAGATGTCCCTCAACAGAGGAATGGATACAGAAAATGTGGTAGATTTACACAATGGAGTACTATTCAGCTATTAAGAATGATAAATTCATGAAATTCTTAGGCAATTGAATATAACTAGAAAATATCATCTTGAGTGAGGTAACCCAATCATAAAAAACACACATGGTATGAACTCACTGATAAGTGGAAATTAGTTCAAGAGCTCTGAATACCCAAAATACAATTCATAGACTACATGAAGCTCAAGAAGAAGGAAGACCAAAATGTGGGTGCTTTGGTTCTTCTGAGAAGGTAAACAAAATACTCACAGGAGCAAATATGTAGATAAAGTATAGAGCAGAACCTGGAGGAAAGGCCATCCAGAGACTGTTAACCATCTGGGGATTCATCCCATAAACAGTCACCAAACCCTGACATTATCGTGATTGCCAAGAAATGCTTGCTGAAAGGAGCCTGATATGACTGTCTGCTGAGAGGCCTGCCAGAGCCTTACAAATACAGCAACAGATGCTCACAGCCAACTATTGGACTGAGCTTGGGGTCTCCAATGGAGGAGTTAGAGAAAGGACTAAAGGAGCTGAAGGGGTTTGTAGCCTCATAGGAAGAACAACAACATCAACCAATCAGATGCACCAGAGCTCCCAGGGACTAAGCCATCAACCAAGGAGTACACGTCTCCAGCTGCATATGTAGAAGATGATTGACTTTTCAGGTATCAATGGGAGGAGTGGTCCTTTTTCCTATGATGGCTTGATAGATGCCCAGTGTAGGGGAATCGAGACTGGGGAGGTGGGAAGGCAGAACACCCTCATAGAAGTAGGGGGAGGGAGGATGGCATAGGGGGTATCCAGGAGGGGGGAAACTTGGAAAGGGGATAACACTTGAAATGTAAATAAAGAATATATCCAATAAATAAAAGACTGAAATGTACTATTTTTGATCTGTTTTTGATGCCTTGCAACTTCATTAAGGTATTATGTATATTACAATAAGGTATTTAAGAGATTATGGTGGTCAGACTACCAGGGGTGGACACTCACTAGGAGTTTCTGTATTAAATTTCCTCTAGGACATTTTTCAGGGCATTATTTTGAGTTTACCTATTCTTTATGCAGTTATAGAAGGGGAAAGAAATGAGCATATAACCCTACTCTATAGAAACTTTTCCTGAAATTTGTTACCAATTTTAGGTTCTCATACCTTTCAGCATGCCCATAATGCTATGGGTAGCAATCTAATAGAATCTAGCTATAACATAAACCTTTGTAAGTATAAATCATCTCTTTCCTGCAATGCTTGTTTCAGACAGTATGTACCTGGATGTCACAGTAATATAGCAAACCTGAGAGATCTAATCCAAAATATTGAATTCCTGCACAAAATTCACAAAATTTGATTTAACTTGTGCAAATGATTTACAAGGACATTACTCCTTCTACTGATGTTGACAGGGTGCCTACTTAGTGAGTGTGGCAGATCTATTCCAGACACCCTTTTTGCATTGTGTGGAATATGGAACTAACGAAGACATGATTAAGAGATTGGATGACCAGACAACTATGTTGCTCCTCCTTCCCTTCTCTACTCTATAGTCATCACTGGAGAATTTTAATAAGTGATTTTAACATGTATTTGATGAACAACCCTTTGACTCAGAAGTGAAATGTTCTCTACTAGTAATCTGTTCTAAGAGAAAATCTTTTGCTTTTCTTTTTTTTTTTCAAACAACAATTAATAAAATTAAAGGCACTGCTCAAACTGAGTCACTATATTTTACTGGCTAAATAAAAATTACTTCACTAAGGAATGAATAAATTGTCTTTTCTTTCTTCATTCACTTGATCTTAATACATTTGTATTATTTTAATCAAGTTTATTGAGATGTGATTTTTACATCACTAAAATATAACATTTGTTTCTATAGATTGACATAGTTTGATAGATCACACATTCACATGATTCCTAACACAATCGAGATTCACATTGCTTTCCAAACTCATGAAATAATAAAACATAACTAAGTTGCATGAAGTTTTGTAGAATATTATCTACTCATTTTTGGCTCTAGGCAATTACTGACCTGCTGTTTTTTTGTCAGAGAGAATGAATTTACATTTTCTTTAATTTCATGTGCATCAAATTACAAGGCTTCTTTCTTTTAATAATTGGTTGTTTTCCTTTAGCAAAATAATTTTGAAATTCATTTGAATTATTGCATGTAGTAAATACTAATTTTTTTTACTGATAAATACTCCATATTTCAGAAACTGTGCAATAAAATATGAAAGAAGCAAAAATATCTACTACAAGATTTAATAAAATTTGCTTTTCCATTAGTCTGTGGATGAATATTTCTGTTGTTTACATGTGAGAAGTTTAAGAAGGTGCTTTACACAAATATATATGTGCATATTAAAGTTTTTCCTAAAATAATTACATCTGATTTTTCACATATAATGTTAACGGATATTTCACACTTTAATAAACTGCTCTACTTCTTTTTAAAAATGGGCAACATCTGTGTTTCTATCAACATTGCTTCACATTCTCATAAATAATTCTTTTTGTTAGGTTTTAATCTTTAATGCTATCATTCTTTAATTGATATAAGCATTATTATTCATCATGTATGTACAAATTACAACTATGAAATATGCTGTTATTTTATAGTTGTAATTTGTACATACATGATGGATAATAATGCTTCCTAATATCACAAACATTTTGGCTATTTTGTTTATGTGTTTATATATGCATATACTCACATATATATGTATTATAAAGTATGTGTATAATATGTATGTATTATCTATATACAATATGTATGTATATATATATATACACACACACAATATATATATATAAACATTTATATGTATATATGAATATATGAAGTATGGTAGATTGTTGTTATACTTTCTCAGCATCATGCCTATATCTCCAGTCTTCCATTTTCACATACCCATTTTTTTCTCTCACAGTGTTCTTATTCAGTATCCTGAATTTATGTACTTCATATATATATATGTGTATATATACATATAATCTATTATATGTATATATACTCATATATACACTATTTTATATACATGTATCTATAGAATATATGTATAATATATATTTACTGTATTATATGAACTGACAAACTTTCACACACACATTTTTAGTTTAACATTGTGCTTTTGAGTTGAAAGTATTCTGTATTTATATATTAGATACAAATGTATTGAGTATTGTTTTAAGATACTTTTACAAGCAACAAATTTTGTCCCTCCTCAAATTTTGAAAGTGTCCTGTATATTCACTAGATACAAGTCTTTTGGATTTTTTAAAAACTACTTTTTTAAATTTTAATTTATTTTTTTCTTTTTCTTTCTTTTTTTCACTCCAGATTTTAGTACCCTCTCAGTCCAACTGTTCCATAACCCATTACCTCCTTTCTGCCCACCTGTCTCCAGGAGGATTTCCTCACCACCCACCCCCACCACACCAGACCTCTAAACTCCCTGAGGCCTCCAGATTCTTGAGAGTTAGGTGCACCAACAGTCCTCTGCTGTATATGTGTTGGGGGTCTCCTATTAGTTGGTATATGCTGCCTGCTGGGTGATCCAGTGTCTGAGAGATTTCTTAAGTACAATTTTATTCTCCCAAAATTTTTCAGGTTTCTTTTTTCGGCTGTACATATATCTTTCATTGTTTGAAAGCATAGCTTTCTAAAGTCTAGATATTATATTTATGTTCTATGTCTAGATAAACTATAGCTAGCCTATCTTGAGAGTTTCTATCTAGAAAATCTAGGTAAAATGTGAATGTTCACAGAGAAAGTCCCTTCTGGCTATTAGCATGTAAAGATCCTTTAAGCATGTTTGATTTCTGGGAACTACTACATTTATGACAGGGTTTTTTTTTTCTAGCCTCATGATATGTCAGCCTAGAGAGTTATACTCTCCTGTTACTGACATGAACTAATCCATGGAAGATTGATGTTATCCTTTCTCAGCACAAGGTTTATATCTACATCTCAAGGCATCCCTTCTCACACACCCATCTTTTCTTTCACTGTTGTTCGTATTCTATGTATCCTACTGTTAAATATTTGTAAATATTTAAAATATTTTGTTTTTCCAGTTGTTTTTATAGTAGGAGGGTCAGATGATCCAATCTTTTTGCTATGGTCAAAAAAAACCTCAATATTTAAGTTAATTTAGCTATATGAGTAAAGTGTGAAATATTCTGAATCAATTGTATATTTTCTTAGATGTTTTCTAAAAGATACAGTTAAGAGAAGTAACAATGTAAATGTTCATTACAGTATATTTTAAAATCTTTCTATGTATCATGGCACACACATGTAGGTCAGACGGCAATCTCATTGTTCGTGTTTACTTTCCAAAGTGTTTAGACAAGGACATTTGTTTATTGTTTCTAAATATGCCAGGCCTGCTGACCAATCAGCTATCAGGGATTCTCCTTTCTCTGCCTCCCATTTTAGTGAAGAAATATTGGATTACTATGTGCACAATAACATGAGATTTACATGAGTCCAGGATATGAGTTCAGATTCCCATGCTTATACACTGAGTACAGTACACCTGGAACAATCATCCAAGTTTGCGTGAGGATATTTGTCTATTATACCATGTAATAGACATCACAGTGATAACACCTTCCACAATAAAATAACCTAACATGTCTGTTAAACAATCAAGAGTTTAATATTGTAACTTACTGTCATTAATGTATGATACATTGTAAATTTGATACCACTGATTAGTGTGTTTCATAAAATTATTTGCAACAATGCTGGGTAACCCAAGTTAGATACACTGCATTATACTCTGCTTGTCTGTCATATTACATAGAGGATATAAAAACAAGTTTGGTGCATTGTAATGGATACTGAGGTACATGTTTTCATGGGATGCATAATTAAGCATTTGCAAAACACGGAAATAAAGCCAGTAGGAAAATACTAGGAGTATGTATACCTGGTACCTATTCACAGATGAAAACCTGGAGTTTTGTTCTAGTCTAGTCTAATTTAAGTTTTGTTACTTGTTTTGGCCCGGTATTTTTTAATTGTTAGAGATTTTTGAGGGTTTTTTTATAGATCATGTAATCTTAAAACTTTCAAAATAAAATGTTTTGTTTCAATAAACATTTAAATATCAGGTAATAATACTTAATATCATATTTTTGTGTCAGTTATTGGCCAGAAAATCTTGCCTCAAAAATAAAGATACTCTCTAGTAAAATTATAACTGTCTAAAATGTTTCTCCATCCAACTACATATATTTTGCCCATATATAAACCCATATATGTGAGGAGATTCATTATTTAGCAAAATTCATGTGAGTATATATTTTGTGTTTATACATTCATTTTTCTTGAGTTTCTTCCAAGGTGCACTGCAAGGAGGAGATGTGAGGCTAGTGATTCTTATATTTAAACCCAACCCATCTGTTCAGAGGCTCTTAGAATGATCTGGGCAAATCATGTTACACAAAGAGCTAATCTCACAAAATGTATGTTTTCTGTTGAAGAATAACCATTGGAAAAGTAGCAAGAGAAAAGGGAAAATAACATATGAAATATGCAAGTTAAAATAGTTACTGGTGTCTATCTATCATGTATAGCATGTATCATCTATCTATCTATTATCTATCAATCTATCATATATTTATGTCTCTCTGTGTCTGTATATCCACTATGTATAAATGTGAAAAATCCACTTAAAGACATTTAAATGCACATTAGAGAAACAAAGAAAAAGAAGTGTCTAGGACGAGTCTCTAATAATTCAAACTATTGTTGCCACTTTAGCAAGGTATAATGAAATCAAAATATTTTCATAAACATAAAGTAATTCTATTATCACAGAAAGATGGATAATAAATTATGTTTTCCACCAAATATATCTTGAGCATTGTATTATTGAAGAGAATATTTACAAATGTTTTATTTTGTGTTTTACTTTGGGGAAGGATAAATTTGAATGGAATAAAATGAACTATTTTAAAGGAAAACATTCAAGGTTATCTAGTACAGTCACAATCTTGCACAGGCATCACATCTGTCTGTTTCAAAATAGTGCCATTTCACCAAAGTAAAACCCTTGTCCAACAGTCCATCCAGTTTTCTCCCATCACAATCCTGACATGCCAGTGAACCGACTGGCATGGAGCTGAAGTCCGCTTGCTGTGAGGAAGCCTCTCCACTTGAGAATGCATCATTTTTCTCTCATTTCTGGTCCCTTCGTTTTTGGTTTACATTACGTTAAAATTAGATTTTGGCTGATAATTTAAGTTCAATTTGCTCCAACTGATATATTAAACAACAAAGAGTATGCATTTGTGGTTTCATAGAGAATGTTTTGATAAATGCAGACGCATAATGCTTAAATCGGGATAAACATGAATCTTCTCAAATAATTATAATAATTTTATGGTAGGAAAAAAGTTCTTTAGTGTAGCCTTTTGATACTAATAGTACCATCCTTATCTCTTTTTCTTTTTCTGTAGAATCCCTAGGCCAGAATTCCTATATATCTCCAAGTACATTACTCAGTACATATTGATACATTTTTCTCAGCTCTTCTTCAACCTCATATTCTTAACAGCTTCTCATATTCAGGTAACACCAATATACTCTTTTTGCTATTGGTGTTGCCTTTTAAAAGTATTTTATGACTACTGTGAAAACATCCTACTACGTATCTTTATTCTATTTACCAAAAATTCTCCCCTTAACTCCTCTCAGGTTCTTCCCTACCTACATACAAAACTTTGTGYCTACTACTTATTTTAATGACACTTTGACTCCAATTTCTACACCATTATATACTTAACTTTCTTACCACCATTTTAAAATTAATTAGGATATATATTACTGAGGTTCTGTGGTGATCATTTATCTGCACTGCTTTATATTACTAAACATAATAATTCTCAAGCCCTTCTATGCTGTTATAGAAGACAAGTTTCATTCATTTTTTATCTATGAAGTGTATCCATTTTTATTTATATATAATGTTTGCATTATATACTCATCAATTGATGGACACTTTAGATTGTTTCAGTTTCTTTCATTATAAATAGTTCTTAATGAACACAGGAAACCCAGAAGCTTCTTGACACACAGCTTTCAATTCCTCTCTGTTTTGGCACACTGATTTGACTGCACAATCATGCGGTGTTTGTTTTTATGTTTGAGAAAACTCCAGTCTACTTCTCATAATGGAAATACTAATTTATATTTCTACTGGTGGTATGCAAGTTTTCACCTTTATCTCTCAAAATTCATCAATATTTGTTGAATTTTTACTCTTTTCCACGGTAGGATTTTAGTGGTGTGAACTCACATTAGTGCTTTGATCTGAATTTCTTTCCTTAGTGATCCTAACAATTCATTCACATGCTTACCTATGATTCAGTGTGCATGTATTTCTGTGCACTGTGCACTTGCATTGTTCTTTTTCTGTGTGTGGCATGAAGGCTTGCAAATGATGTTGTTCTCTATTTCACTTTTGTTTTCTCAAGTTTTGGTTCTTATCCATTTCTTACTCATTTTAAAACCCTGAAGTTTCTCCTATATTTTTGTTAAGTTCATGTATTTAAAACATTTTGCGATAGAGTAAAACAGAGAAATGTTTTATTTTTTTTAGTCCATTGATATCCAATTGTCCTAGAAGTGTCTCTAGAACATTCTTCGACTTATGTTTCTGGAAAGTATGATAGAAGTCAATTGACCTTACAAAAGATGTAATTCCTGGACTCTATTTTGTGCTACATTTGTCGGTTTTGCTAATTCCATGAAGTCTTGGGAACCAAATATACATTGCAGTATAATTTACACTTCTTTCCAGTTGTTCCTAGTAACCTTTTTAATATTGCATTCATTACCAAGTGTTTAGTAGATCCATTAAATTTATTTTTCCTTAATATCTCTCTTTTTAATTAGATATATTTTTTATTTACATTTCAAATGATTTCCCCTTTCCTGGTTCCTCCCTCCCAAAAGTTACATAAGTCCTCTCTCCTAACTGTTCAGCAGTCAATCCCCTCCCACTTTCCTATCCTGGTATTGATCCATGAAAATTTTAAGACTAATTTTTAAACTAATTTTCTGAAAAATTTATTTTTACTTAGAAAACTATTTCTCTAAATTTATAGATTATTTATTTTTAATTGTTAAACACGTTAAAATACTGATTTCCCATGTACATATTCCTTTCTTTCAAAAATTAATTTTCATTCTTTTTCTCATATCAAAAAGCTATAGTCTTCATTGTAGAAATCTTCCATATCTTCACTTCAACTTATTCTCAGATCAGAATCGCTGTAGTAATTTTAAATGGTACTATTACACACATACACACACACATACACACACACACACACACAAATTCTATTTTACAATCACATCGAGATATGTTTCAATGCCATATGTTTATCATATATCAGGAAGGAAAGGACAGGCTAGTAAACATGCAAAGATGTGAGACATGTCTCAGCTATATATTAGTTTCATAATATTTGACAACAATGTTAATATTTCTAAACTTGTTTTTAAGTTTAAAACTGATAATGTTTTTAAATATGAAATGAATGACTTGGCTAAAATTGTCCATAGTTTGTGGAGAAATAAAATAATATCAAGATGGAAATGAACTATACATTCTAAATGTTGTCCACTCTTATTTTATATCATACTTATTTTTATTTTTCCAAGGCATTAAACTAAAGATAAGGTTTATAAGCCAAGTAGCAATCAAGTAGGAAATTTCAAATAGAGCAGAATAAATGTGATAGAGTAGTAAAGATATAGAATAAAAAACTCTGCTGCCTCTATCTCTTTGGTCCAACTACTTCCTTAGCTATAAGGCCTTCAGTCAATTACAAAAACTTTACTGATGAAAATTATTGGTATTATTTAAGTGCTTATCCACTATATCATTGCTAAGCCACAGCATCAATATTTCTATAATGGAAGACCTCTGAGTTGAACATCACAAGCTTTCTCTTAAAGAGTAGAGTGGCTTAGCTTTTTTCTTCTGTACAAATAAGGCTTAAAAAGGATTCCTCTTCTAAGACTACATCTAGTTCTAATCTGCTGACACTAAAAAAAAATTAAAAGATCCATCCATCTTATAAAAGACACTATGAAAGTTCTTGTCTAGATTTGTGGTACTTTCTTCCAAGTGAATTACTTTCCACCTCTCTATTAACTTCTAATACTATACACATTTTAAAATTACCTTTCTAGAGATGACATTACTTTGCATCACTTATGACACTACAGATTTCTTTGGGACACATATGCATTAAAGAGAAATATAGAAATATATAATGTAAATTGGTGCCTTCTTTTTGCATACTGCACACCATTTTTCTCATCTAATTTCTGAGATGACAAAGGCAGAATGTAGCCAAAAGATGCAGAGATCTTCAGAAGGGTAAGAGATGTGATTATCATAAAGCAATTTCCTAACAGGAGACTTTCAGAGGACAAGGAATACTTAATATGAAAAGGAGAAGATACCAAGAAAAGAGTAGAGCCACATTAATGATGAATTGAATACAAGAGGGTAAGTGGTTCTGTTTGACCTACTTTATATGTATAAAATAGATACAGAGGGACATCACTGAAGCCCTGTTCCTAAACACCATTATAACAAATGGCATTTAAAGACTGTTCTTGGAAGTAGACTTTCATACAGAGTACTTATGACATATAATGGAGTATAAGAACACTTGATGAAATCAGAGAGCTAGCAAACTAAAACCCAGTTACAGTCTTTTTGTTTTTTTTTCTTTAATGCAAGGAAGCTAAATGAATATGCAGATGGCCAGTAAAATTTCATGAAAGTGAAGGGGTAAATAAACTGCAAAATGAAAGAGAACAAGATATGCAGCAAGTGGTTGTAGGATTCAAATATATAGCCATATACACGTAAGACACTCTGTCACTCTGTCATTCTGTCTGTCTGTCTGTCTGTCTTTGTGTGTGTGTGTGCGTGTGTGCGTGTGTGTGTGTGTGTGTGTGTGTGTGT
>BDUI01006266.1:37910-48612 GCA_002335545.1 Apodemus speciosus
TCCAACAGGGCAAGAACCTGGAGGCAGGAGCTGACAAAAAGCCATGAAGCATAGATGGTTATTGACATACTTGTCATGGCATGCTCAACCAGATTTCTTATAGAATGAAGGACCACCATATCAGTGATGGTACTACATACAATGGACTGGACCATTTTCCATAAATTGCTAATAAAGAAAATGCCCTACATACTTGCCTACAGATCAATATTAAGGAGGCATTTTTCTTAATTGAGGCATATATGAGCTGAACTTCAAATATGATAAGCAGAAYACTCAACTCCTATTCGCATAGCAGCTTTACTTCAGCACATTGAAATGAAGAACATACATGTAGTATATACCTATACAAACCTACAGTAAGTAGGAAACCAAATTGTATTTCAGCTCATGATGTTGTCCTAAGTACTAAGTGAGTTAACAAGCAAGACTTTTTCAAAAATTTATGAACTTGGTTTTCAAAGAAATTATTGATGCTAAATTTGTATGTAGTTACTTTTCCTGGATAATGATAGAAATTCAACTGACCATAGAGAAAAATCTCACACAAACATAGCATTACCAAAATTCTATATTAGAAATAATGAACTCAAATATGTCTAATTAAAACTTAATGGTCTGGACCATCATATATTGTGTATTTACTATAGAACAACTGTAAGAATTTTTTAATTTCACTCAKAATTTCTTCAATACAATAATATTTTTTCTATCTCTTTGTATTTTATATATGTGTTCTAGTTTTAATTATTTATTTCTAATTGTAATCCACTGTCACTGAACAAAATGTAAGGAAGTATTTCAATATTCTTATATTTAGCAAACATTGTTATGTGTCTTAGAATGTAGTTTGTTTAGAGAATGTTCAAAGGAGTGCTAGAGAAAATGTATAGCTARCATTATTTGGTTTGAATAATTTATAGATGTATGTCAAATCCATCTAATCTATTGCATAATTCAATTTTCATGTTTATTCATACTTACACGCATTATTTGTTAAGCTGAGAATGAGATACTGAACTTACCACTTTGTTCTGTAGAAACTAATCAGTACATTTATGTCCAATGGTGTTTTTTATATTCTTTCATACATTTAGAGAAGAACTAACTCCAATAATCTCAAACTGCCCCATTTGGAATAAATCTCAGAAGCACCACTAAACTCACTTTATGGCATCTGCATTATTCTGATAATAAATCCTAGTAAAGATACAACATAATAATATAATCCAAGCTCCTGATAAATATATAATACTTGATAAATATAAAAGTGCTTGATAAAATACTCAAAGACATGTAAAAAGTCATCAATATCAAGTTGACCTAGTTCAAGAAGTAACTACAAAAATGGCTTCATATACACAAATCAGCAAGTGTAATATAGCACTGGTATATAAATCATGTTATATAGATTCATTTCATGATGAAAAACTGAACAAATTAGTAATAGAAACTGTAAACTTCATGATACTGTAGGCTATAAACAACAATTCACTACATACAGTAAAACCTTAGTCATTTCCACAAAAAACAGGGATGAGATCAACTGCTCCATATATTTTATTTTATCTTATTTTACATTTATTTTCTTTTAAGAATTTTATACATTAAGACTATGTTTATATACTTTTACCTAAACTCTTAAGTTCCAAATCCTCTGTTCACTAACTTCTTGTCAAATTTATGACCTCTTCTTTTTTATTACTGTTAAATGTATGTAATTGTGTCTGTGTGCATGTGTGTGTGCATGTGTAGGTGTGTGCATATGAGTGTAAATAGAAACTGTTGAGTCCATTTAGTGTTGCTCTTAGTAGATATGTTTAGGCTCATGAAACCTGACCACTCAAGATGAATTAATGCATAAAGGAGTGACTACTGGAGAAGCTTGATTTGACTTTTTTCTGTCTGTTTCCTAATAGGCATTAATTTCATGTAACTCTTCATTTATATGTGAGTTTATTCATCCTTGTGGAATGTCAACTATGTTGTCATTGTAGAGGTCTTGTTTGGCCAACCATACTCATCAGATTTCATAAGTGAGGCTTTTTTCATAAATAGGAGACACCATTTTACAGTAATGTCTTGGTCCTGAGACTCTTAGAATCTTATTTAATATACCTATTTGAATCTTAGTAAGATTTTTTTTTTAATTTCAAAGAAATGATAAAATGGGACAAGTAGGAATGAAGACAAAATATTTTTATTTACAAATAATATGATCATATACATGAGACCTTAAATATTTACCAGAAAATCCTTAGATATAATCAATAATTTAGCAAAAGATCAAGGTAGAGTCATCATATACAAATCAAGTGCTTTCATATATGGCAATAATGAATGCACAGAGAAAGAAATCAAGAATACATTTTTATTCACAGCCACCTAAACCCTATTTTTTTTGACAAAGATGCCCCCCCCCAAAAAAAAAACAAAAACAAAAACAAAAAACAAAAAAGTCGACATCTTCAAAAAAAGATGCTAGGAAAACTGGAACATGTAAATTAATGGTGCTTGAACCATTTTTTACAAAACAGAGAAATACAGTTTTAATCAATCAGAAAGGCAAACTCTGGACATCAATCATCTTTCCACCTAGAAACGAATGGAAACAAACTGTTGAAACAAGGCAGTTTCCCCACACTTGTGACACCGCTCTATTTAAAAAAAAAATACCGTTGACCAAGAAAATAGAATTCCGACACTCATAAAAGTGTATAAAAAGCTTCCAAATCTTGTCATCTTTCTAACCTTTTACAAAGACTAATTCCAAAAGAATCAAAAACCTTAATACAAGTCCCAAAATTATAGGTCTCTCTGTGAAAACTTACTTTAAAGCTTCAATAAGATGTTTGTATGAAGTGTCATTAGTATGCAGAAAACAATGCCTAAATTGACAAAGAAGACTGTATGGAATTAAAAAGTTAGTGCACGACTAAAGAAGCAACTAGAGAAAAATATAAAGAGTTTACTAAATGAATGAAAATCTTAGATAACTACACATGGCCTCTGCACCAGTTCCTTCATCCTGACCACCTTGAGTTACAGTCCTGATTTCCTTAGGTGATGAACAGCAGTGTGGAAGTATAAGCTGAATACACCCTTTCCTCCCCAATTTTCATCTTGGACATGATGTTTGTGCAATAATAGAAACCCTGACTAAGACAGATGGAGTAGCCATCYCACAGTCAAAAACTGACCCAGAATTGCTCCTGTCTAAAAAAAACTGCAGGAACAAAAACGGAGAAGAGACTGAGGGAAAGAAGTTCCAGTAATCAGCCCAACTTGGGATTCATCTGAAGGGGACGATCCAAGGCCTGACGCTATGGTGTGCTTAATGACGGGAGCCTGTCATCGCTGTCCTCTGAGAGGCCCAAGAGGCAGATGACTGAGACAGATGCAATAACTTACACCCAACCATTGGACAGAAGTCGGGGGACCCCTATTTTTGAATTAGGGGAAGGCTGGAAAAAGCTGAGGAGGAGGGTGACCGCATAGGAAGTCCAGCAGACTCAACTAACCTGGACCTCTTGAGATCTCTCACTGATCCACCAACCAGGAAGGCATACTTGAGCTGGCCAAAGGCCCCTGACACATATACATCAGACGACGACGACCTGGTCTGACTTCAGTGAGAGATGATGAGCCTAATTCTGGAGAGACTTGAGGCCTCAGGGTGCAGGGGAGGCCTGATGGTGAGAGGGGCACATCTTCTTCGAGACATGGGGGAGGATGAATGGGATAACAGACTGTGGGAGGGTAGACCAGAAAGATGGTAATTACTGAACTGTAAAAAATAAAAGTAAAAAAAAAATCAATTAACAAATGCTGAGACAGATGCAGATAAAAGAGAACCTGTCTACACTGCTGATAGGTATGCAGATTAATGCAGCTGTTATTGAAGTCAATATGTGGAGTTCTAACATACTATATATAATTCCCATGTATTTATCCAAAGCAATGATGCCAGCCAACATATCGCAGACATCTTCACATCAGTGTTTATCACAGCATCATTCACTGTGGCTAATTAATAGAATCAGCCACTAAGAGATGAAATTGGCCCAGATGTTTATCAACAGAGAAATTAATAAAGAAAGACTATTATTCAAATATACAACAAATTATATTATATTTAATTTGTTTAATCAATTAGTTAATTGTTCTTTTTATANGGAAGTATAAGCTGAATACACCCTTTCCTCCCCAATTTTCATCTTGGACATGATGTTTGTGCAATAATAGAAACCCTGACTAAGACAGATGGAGTAGCCATCTCACAGTCAAAAACTGACCCAGAATTGCTCCTGTCTAAAAAAAACTGCAGGAACAAAAACGGAGAAGAGACTGTATATTTTGTTTTGAAATATATCATATCATGTAAACATAAATATGTATTTCTATATTGGAAATAGGAAACATACAAAAAATGAGGTAAAAATGTCAACTAGTTTCATTAAAACTTTTTATAATACATGTTCAGAACAAAACTTCATATATTAATTTATAAATATATAACTTTTCAAGGAAAACACAATTTAAAGTTCATGAAATAAATTTAGAAATAGAAAGTATCTGGAAAGGCAAAATTATAGCTCATCAAAAAAAACTTACATCAATTGGTATTAAGTCTGTACAATGGCCTTGTTTTTTAAGGATAAATCATAATCTATTTAAATATTAATTAAGATCACTGTTTCAGAACAAATGATATACATAAAAAAGAATAACAATGAAAATGGATATGCTTCGAGGCATTAATTCCTTGTTTTCATGAAAGAATGAATGTCATGATCTGCAGGAAGAATACATTTCTCCTACTAAAGTGACTTTAGTGCTCCAAAGTCTCCTCATGGCATTTTTCATTTCTGTGTTCCTCAGGGTGTAGATCAAGGGGTTCAACATGGGAGTAATTAAAGTTAAAACTACAGTCACACACTTATCAATGGGAAATGTGGATGTAGGCCTTGCAAACAAGAAGATACAAGGAACAAAGAATAATATGACCACAGCAATGTGGGAAGCACATGTGTACAAAGCTTTGCGCTTCCCTTCCAGACTATGTGCTTTAAGGGAGTGTAAAATTACCCCATAGGACACTAAAAGAATTAAGAAGGTGACAGTGCAAATTGCCCCTCCATTAGCAATCATACAAAGCCCTATAAGATAAGTATTGGTGCAAGCTAGTTTTAGCAAAGGATAAATGTCACACAAAAAGTTGTCAATGATGTTTGGACCACAAAAAGGGAGCTGATAAATGAAGATGAATTGAATTAATGAGTGAAGAAAGCCCCCAATCCAGGCCCCCAGAAGCATGAAAACACAAACCCGCCGGTTCATGATGGTCAAATAATGAAGAGGTTTACAGATGGCCACATAACGGTCATAGGCCATCACCACCAGAAGAATGACCTCAGCTCCAGCAAATAAATGATCTATAAAAACTTGAGTCAGGCAAGCCCGGAAGGAGATGGTCTTTGTTTCATAGAGCAAGTCAATAATCATTTTGGGAGCAATGGCAGTAGAATAGACAGTATCTATAAATGACAAATAAGCCAGGAAAAAGTACATGGGGGAACCAAGGGAYTGGCTAGCCATGATGGTCACTATGATGAGTAGATTGCCCATTACTGTCACAATGTAGATGAGCAAGAATGTGACAAATAGAACCTTTTGGCCCTTAGGGTTCTGGGTGAGGCCCAGGAGGATAAATTCAGTCACATTGTTCCTCTTTTCCATATGTTCTTCTGAGAGTGCTAAACTCACKTAGATATCAGAGCCTAAAGACAGRGAAGATGCTGAATTTGAAGTGATCTTAAGTTCCATGCATAAAACCTCTGCGTATATCAAAGTATCTCATAGATTTTTCTCTTTATATCCATACATTCATACATATCTCAAACCTCAGTAAAGAAGCTTCTTTCTGCAGTAGATAGAAATTCACACAGAGACATACAACTGGTGGCCATTCAGAAAATTTGAGATTGTAGTCTTAGCTTTAATTGGGACACCATATGCAAACAATATATATTGTAAAATATATTATTATTATTATTATTATTATTATTATTATTATCAACCATCTATTCACAAGTCAAACATTTTGTTGCAGAAAAGGGGCAGGAATTTATACAGATCAGAACTAGTAGAAATTTGCAGTGAAATAGTATTAGTCAGACATGATTACGACACTACATACATAAACTCACAAACTCACAGTGGGTATGACTATATACAGAAGAGCTATATATATAAATAAATTAGGAAAATCACAGAATGCATATGGAATGGGCTCACAAATTTCCACCACTAACTGAGAAAGACTGTGGAAACTTTCTGAGCATCTTTACACTACTTACCCTTGTAGCACTTGAGAAAATTGGGGTTTGGATTCTTCTCTCACTCCACTCCACCTGATTTTCACAAACTTCAGGGCAACATGGTCTCCTAATTCCCCCAGAGTAGCTTTCTTTAGACAATCTCTCATAAAGAGTGAAAGTTGATATCTCTGTACTTATTTTGTTTTCTCAAGTTATACATTTTTCTGAATCAACATTAGTCTTATTAAATAAATAAACCTCATAAACATTGGAAATACTTCCAGAGTCTTAAGTACTTAACAAATAATCATTAATGGATATTTTAAATATGTGAAGCTGATTAATGGTGAATAAAATAAATAAAAGAGACTTGCAAAAGCCAGTTCCAAAGAGATAAACAAATTATCTTCATGGGAAAAAGCACTGGAAATGCTGAGATATTCAGATCTGATTTCTGGTGCAGATTCTCAATCTCCTTAATGTATGTTAAGCAACTGTATGATTGTGGGTGAATTATACAATAAATTATATAATAACTGTAAAAGATCTAACATATAAGGAGTGTCTAGGCTTAAACACAAATATAGTGTAAAGAAACATACCTGATACATAAACACTAAATAAATTCAGAGTACTCTTGATATTAGTTTTTGTATGTAGTTTTAAATGCCATGGCTTTATGTAAAACATCTGAGTAAGTCTCCCCAGAGCCTTCATCTCTAATGACCCAAAGGGGAATTCCCATTGGATGACTGGGAAGATTATATCTTCAATGTGCACAGTTATGGAAGCTGAACCTTTTTTCCACACACATTACTTTGAGGAAATTCATTTTCTTTCTGTGCATTACTAAWGAATCTGAAACCATTTACAATTAAATTTAATGTTTTAAAACTATGGAATCAACTGAGCAGGGAAGTTTTTTAAGACAATTGAAATGAAATCTATAAAACAGTGAAAAATAGATGGTACTAGTTTTTGAAGATTTATCCAAATTTTATACTTAAATCATCTTAAAAATCTTAACCCATTCTAATAAGCAAAWGTATTTCTGTTAATACTTAATAACATTTGTGAACATGAGTTCATTATTTCATAATTACCTAGCAATTTCCACAGCAAAATTTCATTTAAACAAATACATAAAATAATTTAAAAATAAACCATAATTAATAGTGAACTGATGTTGAAGGCAGAATTATTCACAATAATAAAAAAATAGTAACATCTCATTTACCCATCAGCAGACAAATCAATACTGTATAATACACATGTACACACACACACACACTCACACACACACACACGCACACATACACACACACAAAGGTTTAGTATCAAAGTAGATTTCCAAGTGAGATTAGTGGGGAAATAGATGAGCAATATATTCAATTTCAATAATGAATATATTAATATTATTATTAATAAGTAAAATGGATAAATTGTATCAAATTATTAAATTAGACATCATGAAGGTACATATGTTTTATTATATTACATTTATGAAGTACTTAGACTATTCATATTCATAGAAATAATACAACAATGGTTTAGGAGATGGCAGGAGTAAGAGATGGGGAGTTTTAATTCAGTGTGGTTAAGGGTTAAATGTGAGATGAAGCATAGGGATATAACATTGAATAAATTGATTGTATTTGCCTCACTAAAGATAAATGACCTCTACTAATTTTGTTGTTGGAACAGAAACGTTTAGGATTTTATATACATTTATGTCAGGATTGTTCAGTCAGTTGAACAAATAGAGGCCACATATTGGATTGGAAACAAGGAGAGCAGTGCATGAAAAGAGTTGGAGGAAGGAAAGGGAATGTGGGACATGACCATTATATTTTAATTTGAAAAATAAAACATTTTTATAACAGTTAAAATTAATTTTAAAAAGAATGAAACATCTGCAAAGAAATAGAAAATGTAAATGCCACAAGGAGGTGAAAATTTATAATAACAATAGTTGCATTCTGTAAATTGTATAAAATATCTGATAAAGACATTATTGTGAAAGTAAACCATATACATGTTACTGTGTTCACGTTTTGAAACATGATTTCACTTGTGTCATAGGCATTTAAATAATATAAAATTTCTAGAAAGTTTTAATTTATTAATCTATCAACATTCTATAAAGTATATAACATGCATACACTATCCTACTGTCTCTGGTATAAGACTTTAAAATAAGTCATCAACCTATTTATGAAAGATACAATTGAACTAAGCATCTTTGACTCTACTTTAAAAAAACAAAATACAAACAATAACAGCAACAGAAAAAYACTGGAATGATTTCACTGATGTTACCTGGGAATTTTATTTCTTCTTTGTTCWCTTATTCCAATTCAGGCTTATGCGGTTTTATTTTCATGCCTAGAAAAAATAGATTTCTACTTTTAAAGTCAAAACAGCAAGCATATAAGTACACATATACCTTTAAACAAATTAACATTCAGTCATGTAAGACAGACTTGTTTTGTCACATAGATATAGCTCCTTAGGCTCACACAGAGAATAGTAAATATTCTTCATTCTTCAAAAAGCAGTTTAGTGTTTCAAAAATTGAAATCCAGAAAAAAAAAGTTGATATATAAGATGAACATGAAACTTGAAAGGTGTTTTGGGTAACATGTATTAAGACTCTGTGTCAATTTTACTCATATGTTTGCTATTAAATTAATTAGACATTCCTCTTAGCATGTTTTTCAGTTGCACAGTACAGGATAATAGCAAAATACAAACTGTTTTGTATTATTGATCACTCACAAAACAGTAATAGTCTGGTTTACATGTATCATGTTATTGTCTTTTTGTTTTATAACCAATAGTAACATCAAATCCACAAGAGGATTCTTTTATGAGGCAAAGGAAATTATTTACAAGAACTTCATAGTGAAATACTAAATATTTTTACTGATCTATTCAAATTGCCCCCCAGTGTGCTTACTTCAAATTAAATCTCTAAAGAATTATGCCCCAGAGAACTGTCACCTCCTATATCTCCTTCCAGTAGATTCTGTGTATGTACTGACATCTTCTGCACAAATTCTAAGAGATTTAAAATTACAGTTGAGGTGACTGACTTCAATACCTCAGACAATCTACTTTTATGTGATTTTTGTTGTGTTATTTATTTAAAGTTTTTGTCTTCTTAGTTTTTGTTTGTTTTGACTTTCATGTTTTGCATTTTATGTTATATTTTAAAGAGATGGATATGGCATAAAGAAAAAATAGAGTTTAATGGGTTATGAGATGAGGAGGATCTCAAGAAGATGGAAGAATGAAATTATTAAAATAGGTCAAGAAACTTAAATGAAAAAAGAAAAACGTCTTGAATTTAGGGCATGAGCTCATAGAGTCCATTTCAGGATACCTTAGATTGTGTCTTTCTCGAAAGTGTTTCGTGACCTTTTCTGTTAATAGTTTCAGAAGTTTCAAATGCTGCCTTAAGCTAACAATTCTACTGCTTCAACTTCCCAAGTGCTTACACTCCTGGGGCAAAATTCTGTTAATTCTAATGATTTCTGCCATCTAAGACTCATGATCTGAACATGAATGAATAATGACAGAATGTTGAAAAACAAATCATTGAGTGAAACATACAATCCAGATTTGGAAATTTTCCATGATGATAAAACAATGAATATTAGAATTTTAAAATCAGATTTTTGTGGAAAAAAAAAAACTTCACCTGTGTTTTTTTCTTAATGGAGTTCTTATTAAAATGGACTGTAATTACTTTTCTTCTTTCATTAAATTATTTTATTTATTTATGTTCCAAAAGTTAATCCCCTTCCAGGTCCCTCTCCCCTGCCTCTGGGGGGGGGTGCCCCCCACCTATGCACTCATCCCCATCTCAACCCCATAAGCATCCCTCTTCCCTGGGGTATCAAATTTCTACAGGCTTAAGTGTTTCCTCTCCCTTTGAGGCCACACCAGGCAGTCCTCTCCTACACATGTGCCCTGGGGCCACAGACCAGCCCAAGTATGCTCCTTGGTGTTTGGCTTAGTCTGGGAGCTCTGAGGGGTCCAGGTTAGTTGGCAATGTAGTTCTTCCTATTAGATTGCAATTCCCTTCAGCTACTTYAGTCCTTCCTCTAACTCTTCCATATTGGTCCCTGACCCAATCCAATGGTTGGCTAAAAGCATCTGCATTTGTTTCAGTCAGTTGCTGGCAGTGCCTCTCAGAGGATAGCAATTTCAGGCAATGACTTATCCCCCAAAACTGCCTACTTCTAGAAAATATACATTCCTCTTAGTTTCATTTCAATTTTAATGAAATAAATTATTCAGAAGTGTCAGCACAATTAGTAGGTTTTCCAATGCCATCACAAAGCAGACTGCTCTTCTATGGGCAAAAAAAAAAAAAA
>BDUI01006266.1:52767-64498 GCA_002335545.1 Apodemus speciosus
CCATTAGAAACAATGAATTCATGAAATTCTTAGACAAATGGATGGAGCTGGAGAGCATCATACTGAGTGAAGTAACCCAGTCTCAAAAGAACACCCAACGCATGCACTCACTGATAAGTGGATATTAGCCTAGAATCTTGGAACACCAAAGACACAATCCACGTATCAAATGCTGTCAGACAAGAAGGAAAGAGTGGAAAGGTTCTGGAAAGGCCCAATGCAGCAGTGTAGGAAAATACCAAAACAGGAAAGTGAGAACAGGGGAATGGGGGCAGGGCAGGGAGAAAGACATATGGGACATTGGGGGGGGGGCGGGGAAACCATGAAAAGGGAAATGAAATGTAAATAAAGAATATATGCAATAAAAAATGCGGAAAAAAATCAATGTTTTAATCTTCAATTTCTTCAAAGCAAAGAAACACTGCTACTTCTCAAATCTGTGTTCAATTGAATGGGTTTTGAGGAAAAGTACTGAAAACCAATATCAGAGAGTGTGGGTCTCTTATATAATTTGCACTTTTGTTTTGCTTTGTAAATCTTACATCAAAAGACATGGATACCTGATTTATTGGAGCTTTGGAAATGTGAAGCACCAGATTCTGATTTGGAATATGATCCAGAGAATTTCTATTGAAAAATTGTGTGAACTTTAATAAATTATTCAAGATCTTGTATAGAATAAGGTTTGTAAAATATCTCACTTGTAGGTAGGGTAAGATTGCTTTATCTGGCAACACTAGAAGGGTAACCCCTTGGTCCTTTGGAAGACTGATCACCCAGGATTGGGGAATGCTAGGCCCCTGAGGCATGAGTGGTTAGGCAGGTGGGGGAGCACCTTCATAGAGGCAGGGAATAGGGGGCTTGTGGAGTTGAAACTGGGAAGGGAGATAACATTTGAAATGWAAATAAATAAAATAACCAATTAAAAAATAAGAAAATTAAAAAAAAGAATAATTAAATTTTTACCTGCATATAAATACTGAAAGTTACTTACTATTATCTGTTTCTCTTCTAGCTTTAGAAGCTGGGCTTAAACAAACAGAGTTAGAGGATATTCCCTAGGAGCCTGTCTCTACCCTAGTTATTCCATGGAAATTTTCTATAGGATGGATGGTTGATTCTATTTTCACCATGCTCAATGGTAGAACCCTTTTCATTTACTATATACAATTGTATTGTCTTTTTTCTATAATTCACCCAGGTATTTTAAATTCATTAACAACTTACTGTTTTGTAAATTATGGAACTAATTGTCTACAAACTGTACTGTACTCAGCTCTATCCACTATATTTTAGCTTTATTAGCTTATACAGAATTATTTCTCATTACAGTATTCCTCCCATGAAATTTCTGTAGGTCTCTCCCCCTTCTTTCCCCTTCCCCTTTTCTCCATTTGATTCTTTTCACCCCTGGTAGTCTGTTTTCCACTTCATGTTCTATGTGACCTTTCACCTTCTCTTTAATCAATACTTCTTGTTTATTTCAAAATTCTCTCTGGAATAAGCACTCTGACACCAATAAGAGTAGAAAAGAGGAGATTACATTGGTAGACCAATGCCAGACTAGTTTCTGATGTGTCTCAGGTTGAGTTTGCATTCTCATGTTATACTCTTAACACCTCTGCCTGGGGCAGCAGGCAAGGGAGAGTTTACAAAAGTATTGCAGCAGTTACCAGGTGTCAAGGACAATGAACACTCTTTTAGCTATTTTTCAAGGTCATTCCATTCCAGGTAGTGAGTCATGCTTGACAAATAGGCAGGACAAAAGGTGCTCTAAGGAACKCACTAAATAAATCAATAAATCAATGCCCCCAAATTAGTATTTTTTGTTTATTATACTTCAGTTTTTCTTGTCCTATTCTCCTGTCTAGTTTTACCCTAACATGATTGCATACACATATACAAATRTTAAAAAGAAAGATTTTTGAAAAAGTTAACTTTGGAAAGGTCATGGAATACTTGACCCTCCCAGAAGGGAGAGGCTAAATTACATTCCTCGGACCACAGGGATGTCCTTGCGGCTAAGGTAGGTCCAGAGTTATTCCAAGACCATTAGCCACCTACTTCATCCCCTAACAACCAAATAGTTTAAAGCTAACACTGTTCTGCCAATCATCTTGTGCCTAATGGCAGCTGCCCTGAGGATTGTATAAAAGGCCCACAGTGCGCTRTGCATGGTTGTTCTCTCCACATATGCAGAGTGACCCCACCATGCTGAATTAAATAAAATTCCTCTTGCTTTTTGCTTTGATTCTCATCTCCATATTGTTCACTCAATGGGTCTCCAGTAAGTTAAGACTCCCCAAATCTTACATTATATTTAGTGAGGTCACTCAAGTTTCAGGAACACAAATATCACATGTTTTTATTTGCCAACATTAACTTTTTTAAAATAAAATTTGGGTTTTAATATTTTTCTGTATTTACCTCCTGCCCCTCTTCATCCTCCCTAAATTGCCCACGCAACTTTGTGTTCTCTTTGTCTTTTAAATTGATCTAATCTAATTTGTGCTATTCATATATTCTTTTTAGAATATTAAATAACCATCAAAATTCTCTTTATTAGCAATGAAATTGAACAGCATGAGAAAATGTTCAATAAGAGAGAAGCAGTATTCAAAGAGTTCTCCACCTTCTTTCATAATAGCCTCACCAGTTTGTAATCCCAAAAACAATTAGCAAGTATTCCATTTTTATCACACTCCTTCTAGCATTTGTTGTTGGTTCTTTTGTGGATCTTGGCTATTCTGGCTGAGATAAGATGAAATCCTAATGTTCTCAAAGTTAATTTGCATTTCCATATTTGCTATAGATAATGAACATTTTTTGTTAACATTTCTTAAACAGTTTTTTCTTCTTTTGGTAATTTTCTGTTCAGGTCCCATGCCCACTTTTTCAAATGGGTTATTGATTTTTTTTTTTCTCTGTAAGTGACCTGCCATGAGAATATGAAGAATACCATAAGGCATTATGGCAGGATGTATGTCTCCATCTTTATCTTCTACTGTACAGATTTTACAGGAAATATTTTATAAATGTGTTATTGCAAAGAGTTTTGACATAACCAGGATGATAGGATGGACAAACTCTAGTGCAAGACATCAAGAGCAGGTAGCACTAGAGATAAACAGATGGTAAGAAGCAAGTGCAAGAACATAAGCCACAGAAACCACAACTAATTGGTATCACCAGAAGCCAGTTCTCCCACTACAGCAAGTCCTGGATACCCCAACACACAAGAAAATCAAGATTCAGATGTAAAATTATATCTCATGATGAGGATAGAGGACTTAAGAAGGACATAAATAACTCCCTTAAAGAAATACAGGAGAACACAGGTAAACAAATAGAAGCCCTTAAAGAGGAAACACAAAAATTCATTAAAGAAATACAGGAAAACACAACCAAACAGGTGAAGGCATTGGACAAAACCATCCTGAACCTAAAAATTGAAATAGAAACAATAAAGAAATCATAAAGGGAGACAACCCTGGAGATAGAAAACCTTGGAAAGAGATTACAAGTCATAGGTGCAAGTATCAACAACAGAATACATGAGATAGAAGAGAGAATCTCAGGTGCAGAACATACCATAGAAAACATTGACACAAAATGCAAAAAGCTCCTAACCTAAAATATCCAGGAAATCCAGGACACAGTGAGGAGATCAAACTCAAGGATTTTAGATATAGAAGAGAGCAAAGAGTCCTAACTTAAAGGGCCAGCAAATACCTTCAACAAAATGATAGAAGAAAACTTCCCTAACCTAAAGAGGCACCAATAAGCATGAAAGAAGCCTACAGAACTCCATATAGTTTAGACCAGAAAAAAGAAATTCCTCCTGTCACACAATAATCAAAACACCAAATGCACTAAACAAAGAAAGAATATTAAAAGCAGTAAGGGAAAAATGTCAAGTAACATATAAAGACAGACCTATGAGAATTACACCAGACTTCTCACCAGAGATTATAAAAGCCAGGAGATCCTGGGCAGATGTCATACAGACCCTAAGAGTACACAAATTCCAGCCCAGACTACTATACCCAGCAAAACTCTCAATTATCATAGATAGAGAAACCAAGATATTCCATGACAAAACAAAATTTACACACTATCTTTCCACAAATTCAGCCCTACAAAGGATAATACATGGAAAATTCCAGTACAAGGAGGGAAACTACACTCTAGAAAAAGCAAGAGAGTAATATTCCTTCAACAAATCCAAAATAAGATAGCCATCCATAATTNAAAAAGAAATTCCTCCTGTCACACAATAATCAAAACACCAAATGCACTAAACAAAGAAAGAATATTAAAAGCAGTAAGGGAAAAATGTCAAGTAACATATAAAGACAGACCTATGAGAATTACACCAGACTTCTCACCAGAGATTATAAAAGCCAGGAGATCCTGGGCAGATGTCATACAGACCCTAAGAGTACACAAATTCCAGCCCAGACTACTATACCCAGCAAAACTCTCAATTATCATAGATAGAGAAACCAAGATATTCCATGACAAAACAAAATTTACACACTATCTTTCCACAAATTCAGCCCTACAAAGGATAATACATGGAAAATTCCAGTACAAGGAGGGAAACTACACTCTAGAAAAAGCAAGAGAGTAATATTCCTTCAACAAATCCAAAATAAGATAGCCATCCATAATTYCACCTCTAACAATGAAAATAACAGTAAGCAGCAATTACTGGTCCTTAATATGTCTTAACATCAATGTATTCAATTCCCTAATAAAAAGACATCGACTAACAGACTGGATACGTAAAGAGGTCCCAGCATTTACTGCATACAGGAAACAGACCTCAGGGACAAAGATATACACTACTTCAGAGTAAAAGGTTAGAAAAAAAATTTCCAAGCAAATCATTCCAAGAAAAAAGCTACAGTAGCCATTCTAAGACCAAATAATATCGACTTTCAACCAAATGTTGTCAAAAAAGGTAAGGAAGGGCACTTCATACTCGTCAAAGGAAAAAATCTACCAAGATGACCTTTCAATTCTGAACATCTATGCTCCAAATACAAGGGCACCGRCATTCATAAAAGAAACTTTAAAGCTCAAATCATACATTGCACCTCACACAATAATAGTGGGAGACTTCAACAACCTACTCTCATCAATGGACAGATCATGGAAACAGAAACTAAGCAGAGACACAAGGAAACTGACAGAAGTTATGAACCAAATGGATTTAACAGATATTTATAAAATTTCATCCTAAAACGAGAATATACCGTCTCAGCACCTGATGGTAACTTCTCCAAAATTTACCATATAATATGTCTCAAAACAGGCCTCAACGGATACTTAGATTGCAATAGTCCTATCAAATCACCATGGACCAAGGTTGGTCTTCAATAACAACAATAACAAAAACCAAGAACCCAAATATACATGGGCGTTAAACAATGCTCTACTCAGTGATAACTTGGTCAAGGAAGAAATGTGAAAAATAAGAAATTAAAGTCTTTTTAGAATTCAATAAAAATTAAACATGACATACCCGAACTTATGGGACACAATGAAAGCAGTGTTAAAGGGCAAATTCATAGCTCTGAGTGTCTCCAAAAAGAAACCTGAGAGAGCATACACAAGCAGCTTGGCAGCACACATGAAAGCTCTAGAATTGAAAAAAGCAAATAGACTCAAGAGGAGTAGATGGCAGGAAATAATCAAACTCAGGGCTAAAATCAATGAAGTAGAAACAAAAAGAATTATATAAAAAATCAACAAAATGAGGAGCTATTTCTTTGAGAAAATCAACAACCTTTAGCCAGACTAGCCAGAGGGCACAGAGACAGTATCCAAATTAACAAAATCAGAAATAAAAAGGGTGACATAACAACAAAAATTCAAAGAACAAAACCACATGATCATCTCATTRGATGCTGAAAAAGCATTTGACAAAATCCAACACCCCTTCATGCTAAAAGTCTTAGAAACATCAGGAATTTAAGGCCCATACCAAAACATAGTAAAAGCAATATACAGCAAACCAGTAGCCAACATCCAACTTGATGGAGAGAAACTTGAAGCAATTCCACTAAAATGAGGGAGTAGACAAGGAATTTAGACAGCAAAATGAGGTCAAAGGGATGCAAATTGGAAAGAGAGAAGTAAAAATATCACTATTTTCAGATGATGTGATATTATACTTAAGTGACCCCCAAAACTCCACCAGAGGACTTCTACAGCTGATAAACAACTTCAACAAAGTGACTGGATWTAAAATTAACTCAAATTGCTAGCCTTCCTCTACTCAAAGGGTATACAGGCTAAGAAATTAGGGAAACTACACCCTCCAAATAGTTACATGAAATATAAAATACCTTGGTATGACATTAACCAAGCAAGTGAAAGATCTGTATGACAAGAACTTCCAGTCTCTGAAGAAAGAAAATGAAGGTCTTAGAAGATGGAAAGATCTCTCATGCYCATGGATTGGCAAGATTAATATAGTAAAAATGGCCATCTACTGAAAACAATCTACATATTCACTGCAATGCCCCCATCAAAATTTCAACTCAATTCTTCCTAGAGTTAGAACAATTTGCTAATTCTTTTGGAATAACAAAATAACCAGGATAGCTCAATCTATTCTCATCAATAAATGAACTTCAGCGAGAATCACCATCCCTGACCTCAAGCTGTGTTACAGAACAATAGTGATAAAACCTGTATGGTATTCATACAGACAGGCAGGTAGATCATTGGAATAGAATTGAAGACCCAGAAATGAACCCAAACACCTATGGTCACCTAATCTTTGACAAAGGAGCTAAAACCATCCAATGGAAAAAGGACAACCTTTTCAACAAATGGTTTCAGTTCAACTGGAGATCAGCATGTAGTAGAATACAAATCAATCCATTCTTATCTCCTTGTACAAAGCTCATATCCAAGTTGATCAAGGACCGTCACATAAAACCAGATACACTGAATATAATAGAAGAGAATTGGGAAAAGCATCAAATACATGCTTCCCTACACAGGGAGAAATTTCCTATACAGAACACCAGTGGGTTATGCTCTAACATCAACAAGAGACAAATGAACCTCTTAAAATTGCAAAGCTTCTGTAAGGTAAAAGCACAAAATGGCAACCAACAGATTGGGAAAAGATCGTTATTGATCCTACATCTAATAGAGGGCTAATATCTAATACATACAAAGAACTCAATAAGTCAGACTCAGAAAACCAAACAACTCAATTTAAAAAGTGGTGTACAAAGCTAAACAGAGAATTCCTGAAAGAGGAATTTGAATGGCTGAGAAGCACTTAAAGAAATAGCCCAAGTCCTTAGTTAAATCATTAGTTGCAAATCATTAACAACCCTGAAATTCTACCTTACACCAATCAGAATGGCTAAGATAAAAAACTCAAGCTACAATACATATGGGCAAGGATCTGGAGAAAGAAGAACACTCCTCCAGTGCTGATGGGCTTGCAAATTGGTAGAACCACTCTAGAAATAAATCTGGCAGTTCCTCAAAGAATTGGAAATAGTTCTACCTGAAGACCCAGCTATACCATTCCTTGGAGTATATCCAAAACATGCTAAACCATACTACAAGGACAAGTGCTCCACTATGTTCATAGTAGCCTTATTTGTAATAGCCTGAAGATGGAAACAACCCAGATGTCCCTTAACCAAATAATGAATTCAGAAAATGTGGTTTACACAATGAACTGCCATTTAACTATTTAAATATTTAAATGCATGGTATGTACTCACTGATAAGCTTATATTAGCTAAAATATTCAGAAATCCCATGTTACAGCTCATAGAACATAAGAAGGCTAACAAGAAGGAAGGCCCACATGTCGATATCTGAAATCCACTTAGAAAGGTGAACAAAATAATCACCATGGGAGGCAGAGGGAGAAAGGAACCTGAGTGGGAGAGGGGAGGGCATTAGGAGAAAAGGAAGGGCAAGATCAGGTATAGGGAAAGACAGAAGAGATGCTCAGAGGGCCATGGGAATGAATCAAAATATGCAGCAGTGGGGGTATGGGAAACCTCTAGAAAGTCCTAGAGACCTGGCATGTGAGAGGCTACCAGGCAATGGGAATAATATTAGCCAAAATGCCCAACAATGAGAAAATAGAACCTGAAGACACCACATCCAGTAGATAGTCATGGCCCCCAGTTTCAGGATGGGGTCACCCACCCATCTTCAAAATTTTTGAACCAGAATTATTCCTGTCTAAAGGAAATTCAGGAATAAAAATGGAGCAGAGACTGAAAGGAAGGCCATCCAGAGACCCACCCAACTTGGGATTCATCCCATAGATTGGCACCAAATCCTGACACTATTACTGAAGCTTATTGTACACATAGAGAGAAGCCTGGCATGGCTGTTCTCTGAGAGGCTCTAACAACAACTGACTGAGACAAATGCAGATACTTATACCCAACCATTGGACTGAGCCCAGAGACCCCACGGAAGAGTGATGGGAAGGACTGAAGGAGCAGATTAGGATGGCAACCCCACAGAAGAACAACAGTGTCAATAACCTCCACCCTTAAGAGCTCCCAGAGACTAAGCCAAACACCAAGAAGTATACATTGTCTGGTTTGTGGCCCAGGACACAGRTGTAGCTGAGGACTTCCTTGTATGGCCTCAATGGGAGAGGATGTGCTTAATCCTGTAGAACATGATACTCCAATGAAGAGGGATGCTGGTGGGGGTGAGATAGKGGTGGGTGGGCAGGTGGGGGGAGCACCCTCTCAGAGGAGGGGGAGGAAGTTGAGTGTGTTGAAGAACTTGTGGAGAGTGGGGCAGGGAAGGGGGTCAACTTTTTGATTGTAAATAAATGAAATAATTTAATAAAGGTTTAAAAATGCACAGACTAGAGTTATAAGCACCTATAAAAATATATTCTAGGACCACATTAATTATCTATAAGCCCTGTATATTGCCAAACTACAATGTTTTCAATATAATATATATTTATTTCTTTTGTAATAGAAATCATTTCTTTGATACCAAAAATCAAAATAAGATCATAAAATAATTAGACAAGTACAAATGTGTGTGCTTAAAATCATTAATCCGTTAATGGAAGAGTGAATACCTATGGGGTAAACTGTTTAACTTAGTGACCATTAAAAAAGGAAAATAGAACACAAAAAGAAGTAGACTCTAAACAACCAGGCTTGAAGTTACTTTGATATTTTATATCACTAATCTGAAACCTACATAAAAATAACAAAATACAGAAGGCCAACAATGATTGAAAGACAGCTACAATGACAGCATACATAGGTCATTCACATTCAGATAATAGAATGGTTGTTATATTGTTTAAGTTTTTTCATCATTAACATGTGTATATTATGGATGCCTGTGAGTAAACTGTGCATGTAGAGATTAGAGGACAACTTAACAAAGAAAGCACTTCAATGTTCTCCTAATAATGATTCTACAAGATAAATGAAGACTACGGAACATGRGTTGTTGTTTGTTTTTACATAAAATTGAAAAGACGGAGCACCATACTCAAGTGGCATAGGGAGGTAGCTAACCACCTGCCACATCAACTCTGGTGGAGTCTATGTGACATGGCAAAAGTCGTGCTTTCAGACCTGAGGTTGTGTTCCATGGAACTTACCTTCCCAGAGGTCCCTGGCATCCTGCTTTTGCAAGCTGTTCCAGTGCATTGATTAAATTCTATGGATTTGGTTTCTGTGCCTTGTTTTTCTTGATTTTTATAATAATAGTTAATATAACGTAGCCTGGCCAGATCTTGATAGATCAAGGGTCCAAAGGATGTTCTAGGAAACATTCCTGATAGCTTGATCACTCCAGGGCCTACAAAGACTGATGCCAATGAACCTAATGACCAGCAGCAGGTAATATCAGACTTGGGTCAAAAAGATTCATGAATTATTTAATACTAGATCTCCCATTTTTCCAAGCTTAATCTAGAGTTAAGTAGAAGGAAAATGAGATTTTTGGAGATGTAATAAATTAAGTATAACAGGAAGAGTTGTTCATGAGAAATCCAAAYATAGTGAATAGTAAAAGGATAAAAGTTCAACAGCTGATAGGGAAAGACCATGATGATGTGTCAGAAATTAAGGAGAATAGTCTGAGAATTCAAATAACTATAATATATGATAGGAAGCATTATTTAGAGGGTGTTAGTAAGCTCCTCCAATAAATAGGGAAACTCCACAAAGAGTCAGGACAACAGTTCCAAATTGGCATGACAGGCTATAAAATATTAATAAAATTTACCAGCTACAGCAAATTTTCTCAGACTATACCTTGGCAGAATTCTAAGAATAGATGACCTCAAGTCTGAGTTGATTAACCACTGTCTGGGTACCAAAAGATTCCCCAAAAATATTTTCTGCTCTGTGCTTTTTAGTTTCGTGTTAAGTTGTAATATGTAACCCCCCCATCTAATCATCACCTGATATAACCTGGTATGAAATCAAAAAATAGTTCCTAAAATCATGTATATATATCTGAGATGTTTACAGATGTAAAATTACAGCAGATTCAAACTGCTTTTTGGTGTGTTATGTCTGTCTGTCACTCAGCCAACTCCTTACCTACCTGAGTACCAGGACCCTGCTTCTCCCACAGAAGGAGACCCGACTGGATCTGTCCATGGCAACCACCCAGGAGTACAGAGAGGTCAGAAGCACAGGTTCAACCACCCCTGCTGCTCAGAGGATCATGACCAGAACAGAAATTCCTCCYATCACATAATAATCAAAACACCAAATGCACTAAACAAAGAAAGAATATTAAAAGCAGTAAGGGAAAAAGGACAAGTAACATATAAAGGCAGACTTATATGTCAGAATTATACCAGACTTCACACCAGAGACCATCAAATCAAGAAGATTCTGGGTAGATATCATACAGACCCTAAGAGAACATAAATGCCAGGCCAGACCACTCTACCCAGCAAAACTCTCAATCACCATAGATGGAGAATGCAAGATATTATAAGATAAAACCAAATTAACACAATATCTTTCCACAAATGCAGCCCTACAAAGGATAACAGATGGAAAACGCCAACATAAGGAAGGCAACTACAACCAAGTAAAAGCAAGATATAAACTTCTTTTAACAAACCCAAAAGAAGATAACCACACAAACATAAAAATGACATCAAAAATAACAGGAAGCAACAATCACTACTACTTAATATCTCTTAACATCAATGGACTCAATTCTCCAATAGCAAGTCATAGACTAGATACATAAGTAGAATCCAGCATTTTGCTGCATACAAGAAATGCACCTCAGTGTCAAAGACAAACACTACCTCAGAGTAAAAGTCTGGAAAACAATTTTTCAAGCAAATGGTCCCAGGAAACAAGCTTGAGTAGCAATTTTAATATTAGATAAAATTGACTTTCAACCACCAATAGTCATCAAAAAAGGACACTTCATACTCATGAAAGGAAAAATCTATCAAGAAAAACTCTAAAATCTGAACATCTATGCTCCAAATGCAAGGGCACACACATTCATAAAAGAAACTTTACTAAATCTCAAAGCACACATAGCACCTCACACAATAATTGTGGGTGAATTCAACACCCCACTCTCATCAATGGACAGATCATGGAAATAGAAACTAAACAGAAGCATAGTGAAACTAACAGAAGTTATGGACCAAATGGATTTAACTCACACACACACACACACACACACACACACACACACACACACA
>BDUI01006267.1:15361-28459 GCA_002335545.1 Apodemus speciosus
AATTCTGTGAGAGAGACAGGTGTGGAAAAGGAGATTGACCCCAGACACAGAAGAAGATGGTTGTATGAAATGGAGGAGCAGGTGACCAACCAACCACATGGCATTCATACAATAAAATATATGGGACATTAAAAGAAGTCTCAGAGTCATTATTTTGGGGAACTTGTGTGTGGGTGGCAAAGCATGAAGTTACATAGAATAAAGCACAGGATGGTCAGGACGCCCAAGATTCAGGGTGAGGACTTCATAGCTGCACAAACGGCCAAATATCACAGAATAGTGCGCGAGTGCTGCAGGCCACAGCRGTGGTCACCCCTCTGTCATTTTCTCCTCTGGTGCTAAGAGCCTGGGGGGTGTCAGTACTATTGGGTTGGATTATCCTGTGGTACTCAAGACTCTGGAGCAATGTCAGATTCTTGACAGGGCCCAGGTGCCCATCTGTATCCGTGCTGCAGARCAGGCAGGGGGTCGGGAAGGGATCAGTATTCAGTACCAACGACAACAGTGAGAGTTGGTTGACTCCCACTAAGATTCATGAGGTTGGGGATTTCCAGAAGAGCTCAAAATGCCAGGCAGACAAAAAGGATAAGTTCCCCAACAGATTCAGGGGAATCTTCCAGAGCCTGCAAATGAGAAGTGGAGCTAGAGGTGTGAAAACCTGCAGTGAAAGCCTGCAAATGCCTACTGCATCTTCCTGTCTCGTGGTTTGTGCCTCTCTGCTCTTTCCCCAGCCTTCTCTGGTGTACACTGTAGGAACCCAGTTGTTTGTCTGCTATAGACTATCTATTTCCTCTTTCTTATCCTTCCTGAGGGACTCACCAGGGCCTTGTCTTTGGCTTGGTGTACAGTTCTGTTTGGCCTAGAACTTGTTCTGTAGACCAGGCTGGCCTTGAACTCAGCAATCTGATAGCCTCTTCCTCCTGAGTGCTGAGATGGAAGGTGTGAGCCACCACACTTAGGTTTGGGAAATGTTTGTAACTGGTTCTATTTTCAAAATCTCTAGTCATTCAGATAATGAGCCAGTTAATGACTTTGGTCGAGGGGGGCAGAGGACACCTTCTTTCTGTTGCATGAGAGGTTTCAAGGTAGTGAGGCTGAGTCAGAAATGGAGGCAGAGTGCCAGCAGGATGGCTCAGGAATAAAGGTGCATACTGCCAGCCCTGATGACCTGAGTCTCATCCCTTGGTCCCACAGGGTGGAAAGAAAGAACCGACTCCTGAAGTTTGCCTCTGACTTCTGCACTTGCACTGTGGCTTGTATGTGCGTGCACACATATACTAAAGAAATAATAAACATGTCATAGGGATAAGAAATGAAGCCATACAGCAGAAAGATTTGCAGGGCTGGCTTTGAGGTGGGCTGCTGCCACAGCAAGGCAATTGTGAGCAGCCTACTAAGAGGATGTGACACATGGCAGTCAACCTCTGGGAAGATTCATTTCAGTATCTTTTGGTCAAGTGTTTACCAAGTGTTCGTTCTCATGACTCAGTTCTCCAGAACTTTGGAAATTGTTTTAAAAGACCTTTGAGTACCGTACATTAAGAAAACAGGATGAGACACCCGAGAGAAGGCTCAGTGGTCAAGAGCACTTGTTGTGAAAGGGTTAGCTCAGGAACTTTGGAAAGGTCATGGGACACTTGGCCATCCCAGAAAGGAGAGGCTAAATTATATTCCTCAGACTACAGGGAGGTCCCTTAAAAAAAAAAAAAAGAATTTGATGTTAGGCCAGGACACAGTAGTAAGCTCAGGCAGGAATTTGACTTTGGGCTAGGACAGGGAAGTAGGCTCAGATAAGAGGCTCCCCCAACCGGTAGCATGGATGTAAATTTTTATGCTTGCCTTTATCAGACAAGAGAGCTGATATAGAATTTAGTGAAGTTGATAGGCAAGGTTGGTCCAGGCAGTTCTCAGTGTAGTAAAGCACCAAGGTGTGGCCCGTGAAGTCAAAGACATCCTGTGCCAGGTCAACTTTCTGTAGGTATCCCAAATGCTGTTAGTAGGGGCTGGGCAGTTGACTTCCATGAATGCCTTGGGGTTATTCCCACCAGAGTTTGCTGCAAACACTAGGAAGTTGGAGAGGTACCATTTTCATGCACGCCCATCATATTAGAAGCCAAAGTCTTGGCCTCTTGTAGACATCTAACACTTTTAAACTAAAGTATTGATCACTTCTGTATTCAAGAGCAACTTTAATAGGTGACCTTTGGCTGTGAAATGTTTGGTGATCATCTCAATGTTCTAGTCTCAGCCTGGCCTATCAACTCAGGGGGCCCTTATGTTAACAGAAAGCTCTTAGCTGGTTCCTCCTGGGATGTGATAGAGGGTTTCTCATCTGCACAGCAGGCATTCCAGTCCTCATATAGAACAAAGCAGACCAGCCAAAATCCTACCATGGATGGGGGAGGGGCTCACGAAATTCTGCCCATATCTGAAGAGATACTGGAAACTGATGGCTGCCAGGGGAGAGAAAGTCAGATTTCTTTAGGGATGCTGGCTCCTGAGAGACCACCCTTAGTTCAATAGATGATCCTGTGCCTGTACCTGTGTGGGCAGCACTAAATGAACTCAATGGGTTTTAGAGAAAGAGAGGGAGAGAGGGAGAGAGAATGTGAGGGAGAGAGAGAGAGAGAGAGAGAGAGAGAGAGAGAGAGAGAGAGAGAGAATGTGAAGTTGGTTGGGAGAGGAATGGTAGTGGAGAATAAGAAAGGAACTGGAGGGGAGATGAGGGGAGATTTGATTCCAACCCTCCTATACAAAGGGGAAGCAAACCAATGGACAAACGGCTAGGATTTAGTGAGGCCCACTGTGAATAGCACTGACATCAGCTCCGGAAAGAAAGTTACAGTCCTGCTAAGTCCTATCTGAGCCCATGCTGCAACAAGGGTTCAGTATGAGAAGCACTGAGGAGGTCCTGCAGAGTCCTACCTAAGGAGTAGGGTTCTTGCATATCCATTCAGTGCTCTGCTCTGACAGAAAGGGTTGGAATTTCTTGGTGAAAACTACCCTTGTGGAAGAATATGGCTGACTACATGAGTTTTCATAGGAAGTACATTCCTGCTATTCCATCAAGCAGAATAGATGTGCTTCCTCTTCACCTGTATCCTTTGCAATACTGGCAACCAACATTGCTTAGGTATGAGACCATGGGAGCTCATATAGACATGGCCGTAACTATTAAAGCGTCACTGGAATGGCTACACTGTGTAAGTCTCTCTACCACACACATCTTTTGAACGTTGACATTTTTAAAGCAAGACTAATAATGAGGTAGTAAAGTTGCATCTTGAGAGCACCTTACCTCCTTCACGTGACAAGATTACATGGGACACTGGCTTTCTTTTTTTTTTTTTTTCTCCCTATTCTGGCACTGTGAATTTCTGCCTTGAATTCCTGTTGCCACAGTTTCCGTGTAGGTTGACATGATGATTCACTGCTGACTTGTAGGTGTTACAGATTAAGTTTACAGATTAACATCATCTTGGGTTTACAGTGGATTTTAAAAGTCAAAGCACTGCTTTAAAATTTTATTTAATTTTTTTTAACTGAAGCATAAAGTACCTACAGAAAAGAGTAGAAATGGGAAGCGTCTAGCTTGAAGAGACATACATATACACACACACACACACGTATACACACACACATACACACACACACACACACACATAGTGTACCCATTAACCTAGCTCTGAGATCAGGAAGCAGATAAAACCAGAGCTATAGACGCTCCCTGACCAATCTCCCACTTCCCACTTCCCCTTCACCCTTTCGCCAGCCAATGTAACTGTTGTGGCTGGTTTTGTGTGTCAACCTGACACAAGCTGGAGTTATCACAGAGAAAGGAGCCTCCCTTGAGGAAAGGCTTCCATGAGATCCAGCTGTCAGGCATTTTCTCAATGAGTGATCAAGTGGGGAGGACCCAGCCCATTGTGGGTGGTGCCAGCCCTGGACTGGTAGTCCTGGTTCTATAAGAAAGCAATCTGAGCAAGCCAGGGGAAGCAAGCCAGTAAGCAGCACCCCTCCATGGCCTCTGCATCAGCTCCTGCCTCCAAGTTCCTACTCTGTGTGAGTTCCAGCCCTGACTTCCTTTGGTGATGAACAGCAGTGTGGAAATGCAAGCTGAATAAACCCTTTCCTCCCTAACTTGCTTCTTGGTCATGATGTTTTGTACAGGAATACAAACCCTGACTAACACAGTAACTAGTGTCTTCATTTCTCATGCTAATGGTGCAGATTAGTTCTGCACAGGGGGAGCCATAGTCTAATGTTAAAAACATCTTTAAATTACCCAAAGATTTTAAACCACTAAAAGCAAGTGCCCTTCAGGGAATATTCAGGAAAGCAGTTCAATGCAAATTCTGTCTGCTTTGGATATACCTGAAAAGTCTGAAGTTTTCAATTGAATTTTGCCCTTATTTTGAAATACTTTCCAAAGTGAAGAAAACCTGAAAGGATGGTGTAATATTGTTTTTCTTTTTCTTCCCATTGGACTGGCTGTTATTCAGATCTCAAAGCTATCAATAACGCTATCCAATAGGAAGAGAAGTATGCCTCGGGGAAGCCAGTATGGGAGGATACGGTGTTCTTAACCACGTGTGCTGAAATCCCCTCACCTTCCCAAATCYGACAAAAATCATTCCTGCATACCTGTCAGCCAGAGTCCTTCCAGGGCCTTCAGAGTAGACTGTACTAGGAGGTCCAGAGTACAGAAGTCTACAAAGCAGAAGTTCCATGTTGTTAGGCATATAATTGTTAGGCAGACTACACAACACGTGACATCATATTTTCTCAGTGGAAGTGTGTGTCATCAAATGTATTGGAACTCTGATGACTATAGGACACACTGACAGCAGGGCAGGTAGAGTATGTTTATGTATGAAGCTGGTGTTTTAGATGTACCGTGTCCAGCAGTACATAGTGTAATTGATAAAACTCAACCTGACCAAGTCTGGAGGTTCCGTATGAAACAACAGTGAGATCAGACCTTAAATGGATATTTCATTAGGAGGAAAAGATATGTTTAAAGAGAGGAAAGAGCCATCTTCTAACTTGTTTGATAATTAAATTAATATGAGAAATCAAATCTATCAGCACATATTGAACACAATGAAAGATTTTTACTCTTTTGACGCAAAAGATTAACAGATAAAAATAAATTGCTCAAATCAGCAATGTGCCATCAGAGAACACTGCTGACAAATCCGTGGTTTTAGTTAAAGATCATCCATTCATAATCTTGATGAACAGCAATGTAATATTAGACACTGTAGGAATTTTTTATATGACTTGAAATGTAAAGTTCACTATGAGGGAAAGAGGATGGAAAGTTCTTTTTTTTCATGATTTTTTTAAAAAAGATTTTTTATTTACTTTTATTTTTAATGTGCGTACACTGTAGCTGTCTTCAGACACACCAGAAGAGGGCACCAGATCCCATTACAGATGGTTTTGAGCCACCATTGGTTGCTAGGAATTGAACTCAGGACCTCTTAAAGAGCAGTCAGTGCTCTTAACCACTGAGTCTGGAAAATTCTTTATATGACAATAGTACTAAATATTTTGCACACCATTACTGGTAGTGGGTTGTGAAGCAAAAAGCAACTTGTAGCTATCAATGATTAGCATAACATATATGCATTATTATTACAACAAATTTGGCAGCTTTACACAACACAAATGCATTATCCTGCAGTTCTGAAGGACAGAAGTCCAAGATGAGTTTTGAGGAATTAAAATCAGGGTGTCAGCCAGCCTAAGCTGTCTGGCTCTAGTTAGACGCTACCCCTTGGACTTATTTTCTGTTATCAGGAATGGCCCACATTCTTTAGTTCCCAACCTTAYGTTATTATAACTTTCACTCCACCAGCACAGACCCTTTCCTGGTTCTAACCATCCTAGTTTCCTGAGATTACATTGGACTTATCAGAAGATTTTGAGATACTTTCCCCATATCAACATCTTTAATTTAATTGTATGAGAATGTGCGGGTTTCTGCAAATGTTTGGGTCTGCAGAGGAACAACCCATGAAAGGCAAGTAGGAAATCTGGTTTTGCATGACTTGGCAGGTGATARTTCAGACTTCTAGAGTCTGACCCAAGCAGTTTACTGTAAGCATTTTTAAGCACAGTACAATTTGGAAAAAACTTTCCTGGTGCAACACAATCTCCTCTGCATAAAGAGGCACAATTACGTTGAAACTCAATTCAAAGAACAAGTTACTTCTTCAAAGAAGATGGTTCTAGAGATAGGCTACATGTACTGTCTTAAGGGCCCAGTGCAGATCTGGTGAGGCTTCAGTCACGTACATAGTATAAAGGTCATTTGCAGTCTCCCACATACATGTGATAGCCTCGCCTTCTGTCTAGGGTGAGTAATTTATGTCTCAGGTGTGAGGCAGAATGGTGTGAGGAATCCTGGCTTGGAGTTGTCACACCGGCGAGAGACAGAGCTGTTTCTAATTAGCTGTGAAGTCTTGGAGAAAACATTTTAATCCTCCTAGGTTTGATGAGTCTCATATTTAATTAAATTAAATKAATTAGTTAATTATTTTTGGTTTTTGAGACAGAGTTTCTCTGTGTAGCCCTGGCTTTCCTGGAACTCACTCTGTAGACCAGGCTGGCCTCGAACTCAGAAATCTGCCTGCCTCTGCCTCCCAAGTGCTGGGATTAAAGGTGTGCGCCACCACTGCCTGGCGAGTCTCATATTTTATATATTTCTGGTATCCTTCTGAAAATATGAAGAGAATTAGGCCTGAAAAAAGTCCACATAGCTAACTTATCAACTGGATATTCTACAGAAGCCCTGCTCAGAGTGTCACCACAACCAGGACCTCATGAGCTATAAACTGCACACCACTTTTTAGATTTGTAACTATTGTTTTATTTAAAACTTGTCCTCTTACAGCCAAGCCCATGTTGATTTCTAGAAAGAGTTAGCTTGATGTTCCCATAAGCAGAGAGCATCGCAATTGTGCCTATTATTTACTCCTGGGTCCATACATTAGAAACAAAATCTCTCGAAAGTAAGTTTCAAACAGACGTGACCAGAAATGTGAGGCATATTGCTGAGGGCACATGCAAAACCTTTAATACATGTAGCTGGGGCCATGGAAAAGAGCTTGTGTGACAGAATGGGAACCTCACTGTCCTTGAAGGAGTGTCGTATACAAAGCAAACAGCTGGACTTGAGTTCCTCACCAGGATCAAAGTTAGGTGCTAGACCAGAAAAACCCCAACTAGTCAAACAACCATACTGTTTGTGACATATGATTTCTGGAAGACGTTATGAAAAATGAAAGAGCAATTTTCTATTAAATCAGTGGCACCCAATCAGCGTTTGTTGCCTGGATGTGCCTGACTCTCAACTCTATTTTTGGGTTGTAAGATTTTCCATAGAAGATTTAATCTTTTCTTCTCATTTTAATAGCTTTTCTCGTCAAGGTGGAACTTGGGGTTGCTTCATATCTTAACCACAAGCCAGAAAAGATACTTTTTTTTCCCTTCAAGATCTGAGTTCCTCACTTGAAATTCTTGGCAGAGACAATAAGATGCAGTGCCCTGCACTGGATGCCTTGATCTGAAAGGCTAGGCATTCTTCTCTGGCACTGAGCATCTGCCATCACAGAAACCTGTCTCATTTTTCCTTAAAAAAAATGCCCAGAGCTAAATTATTCTATTTGCTCTTAAACTTGAMAATAAAAACCTTATGGTTGGTAAGTTGTGATGCTTGTTTTCTTTGGTCAGTACAGCGATAAAGTTATCAATTTTGAATGGAAATTAGTCAAGTAGATGCCCATCAGTTCAATAGTTATCACTCCCCCCTCTGGTCTCACACTCTACAACACCACAGAGATCACGGCCAAACCCACCAGACATTTAGGCGTGGGAACAGTTACTTTGTAGCAAGTCTTATGCAGATTCTGTCTCTGAGACAGTGGAGTTGTATCTAAGCCCCAGTTCACAACATCACAGGTATTCAGCAACCACACTCACCATTGTTACAAAGTAAGAGTTAGCTGAGATTTTGTTTATGGTTTCTGTTAGTTTATGGCCTGCCAAAGAAAGGAACACTTCACTCTTTCATACACGTTCTCAACTGTAGGAAGAGTGAAGAGTGAAAAGTGAAGCGCAGTGTATGTGGAGTTGAGAGGAAAATGGGTCAAGAGTTAATTACCTCTTTGGGGGTGGCTCAGTGGTTAAGAGCACTTGCCGCTCTTACGGAAAATCTGAAATCTGTTCCCAGAACCCGAGTTAGGTGGGTCATAACCAGCTGTAACTCTAGCTCCAAAGGATCTGACATCAGGCCTCCACAGGCATGTTTTCATTCACACACGTGCACACACACACACACACACACACACACACGTAGATAAGATGCCAAATTATGATTTAAGAAGCTTTTCTATTCTACTTTTTTCTCCCTAGCATCTATTTACTATGGAAAAAATGGTTTTTATTGAGGTAGTTTCTCATGTGCATCTCCACCTAGATCACCTAGATCATATTCACCTCCCCCGAATTCCTTCATGAGCCCTATTCTCTTCCCCGATAATCTCTGGGTGCTTGCATTTTGATTGCAGCTCTTTAATTAATTTAAGACACATTACTCTAATTCTGAAGCCTGCAAGCTACATTTCTGACATTCTAAAAGGTAGGAAAACATTTAAATGTTGGCTAGGCTCACTATTCTTTTAAAAATGTTAAAACATTTATTTGACAGTTTTGTGCATGTGTGGCATGTATTTGTCACACTTACCCCCTTGGTCCACTCCATTGAATCAGTTCTCCTTTCACATCCACGTGGGGTATCTCCATCTTATCCATCTTCTGGGTTCAGAGATCCACATGGAAGATGGTGTGGAGAGATTCTAAAAGGTAGAAGTGGTGGATGATGATAAGAAGACAGCATTTTCCAGATGCAATGGGGGCAGAGACACATATGAGTGGCAGAGACTGTGACAGATGCCGAAGACCCACGCGAGCTCAAATCAAAATCCCAGTGTGGAGGAGGGGAGGCGAGGACAAAGAACCATCCCTAGCTGGCCAAGAATATATTCACGAATAACAGGTGCTTGGGGAGAGAAAAATAAGTCTTCTTTATTGGAGTGTCACTGAGTATATCAATCACACACCTGGACAGGCCCATGCTCATGGAAAGTTGGCTACCACAAATCTGATCCACGGCTATTAGTGGTTTTTTTTTTTTGTTGTTGTTGTTTTATCTTCTTTTTTTTCCACTCCTTTTATGGGAGAGAAAGACTGTGAAGCTGGTTAGGGAGGCAGGGGGCAGGGGGAAGATCTGGGAAGAGTTGGGAGGTGGGAAAGGATACGATAAAAATATACCGTATGGAATTCTCAAAGAGTAAACAAACAAACAAAAACAAACAAACTATTGCTTGTATGAGCATGGGTGGAAGATTATTTATGGGAGTGTGGACATCTTGTTAGTGGCTCCTCCTCTCTCAGCAACCATTAACTGCCAATAGATTGTCAAGGGAGTAGAGCCTCAGGAGCCCCTCCCCATCCCGATGGGGTGTTGATGGGTCCAGTCTTGGTGGATGACTCCAGAGGCTGTGAGCTCATGAGTGCAGCCTCGCTGGCTCATGTTCAGAGAAGTGCTTCACAGCACTCTTCCCTCTTCTCCAGGTTTGGCCTTCTCCCATCCTTTTCCCATCACATCCCCTGAGCCTTCAAGGCATTGATATAGGTGCCTTGTGTCTTGTTCAGCCCTCAAAAGTCATTTATTCTCAAAATTTGGAGCAGTTGTGAGCATCTGCATTAACCACAGCCTACTGCAAAAGGCTTTTCTAACCAAAGAGGAGAGAAGCACTGATCTCCGAGTATAAATGTAAATATTTAGAAAGCAGATTGACCCAATATCCAGTGAAATTGTAGCAAAAATCTCCTAAATCTGGACAAAGAAAGAAATAGCCAAATATAAAAGGCACTTACAGGGCTGGAGAGATGGCTCAGAGGTTAAGAGCACCGACTACTCTTCCCGAGGTCCTGAGTTCAATTCCCAGCAACCACATGGTGGCTCATGACCATCTGTGATGGGATATCATGCCTTCTTCTGGTGTGTCTGAAGACAGCTATAGTGTACCCACATATATAAAATAATTAAATCTTTAAAAAAAGGCACTTAGAACCCAATAGTCATGACCAGATAAGGACATGTCCATGACATATGATCATATGTCAAGATGTCAAGATGACAAAAATGCAGAGGAAGAAGCTGTCTACAAGTTGGGAAGACATAAATCAAGGCCAGAAGGGGTGTATCTTCCAGCCAAGATGGGGATTTCCAGAAATCTATCATTCGTTCATTTGCCCTCCCTCCCTCCCTCCCTCCCTCCGTCCTTCCTTCCTTCTTTCCTTCTTTCCTTCCTTTCTTCCCTCCTTCCTTCCTTTGGTTTTTTCAAGGCAGGCTTTCTCTGTATAGCCCTGGCTTTCCTGGAACTTGCTCCGTAGACTAGACTGGACTTGAACTCAGAGATCTACCTTCTTCCTCTTGCTTCCTAAGTACTGGGACTAAAGACGTGCCCGGCCACTGCTCAGAAATCTCTCTCTTAAAACCAAGGAGAAATTGACTGGTTTGATTTTAGAGACAGCCTGTGCAGGCCACTACAGCTCCTGTGAGCTTATTATGGATTTTCTTTATATTTTCTGGATATAATTTTGGAAATTTATATGCACCTAAGAATTTAGTCATTTCTTCTATATTTTCCAGCATTTTAAAACACAAAGTTATCAAAGTGTCTCCTGATGTGTCTCTGAATTTTATGGGAACTTGCTATAACATCCTTTTTCTGTCTCCAATTTTATTATTTTGAGTCTTTTCTTTCTCCCTCTTTCTTTGACTTAAATTTGTATATGTCATTCTTGTTTATCTTTTCAAAAAAGCAATGTTTTGTTTGATTAAATTTATGTATTGTTCTCTTAGTATACATTTTGTGGATCTCTGCCCTAATCTTTCTTATTTTTTTGTTGTCTACTGCTTCTAGGTTTGGCTTGATTTTGTTTTCCTAAGACTTTGAGTTGCATTGTCAAGTTATTTGAGATCTGATTTTTCAATGTCAGCACTCACACATTTTCTTCCTAAAGCTGCTTTATCTGTGGCTGAAAGGCCTTGGTAAGTTGTATTCCATTTTTATTTGACTGCAGCAGCTCTTTAATTTACTCCCAGGGCTCTTCTCCACTTTTGTCTCTGCAGTTCCTTCAGACAGGAACAATTCTGGGTCAGAGTTTTTGACTGTGGGATGGCAACCCCATCCCTCCACTCGATGCCCTGTCATTCTATTGGAGGTGGGCTCTACGAGTTCCCTCTCCCCACTGTTGGGCATTTCATCTAAGGTCCCTCTCTTTGAGTCCTGAGAGTCTCTCACTTCCCCCTCATACTCTCTGGTACTCTCTATAGGGCCTCCCTTCACCCATCCCCCAGGTTACATATTTCCATTCATTCTCTTGGCCCTCAGGGCTTCTCTCCTGTCTCCCCCTCCATATCTAATCATGTTTCTCTTTTCCCCCTCCCCGTCTCCAACCCAGCTTCCTTCCTCCCTCTGCCTTCCATGATTGTTTTCTTCTCTCTCCCAAGTGGGATTAAGGCATCCTCACTTGGGCCCTCTACTTGTTAACTTCTTGAGTTCTGTGAGTTGTATCTTGGGTATTCTGTACTTTTTTGGCTAATATTCACTTATTAGTGAGTACATACTCTACTTGTCCTTTTGGGTCTGAGTTACCTCACTTAGGATGATATTTTCTCAAGGGGAGGCTTGAAGGCCTGACACTATTGCTGATACTATGGTGTGCTTACAGACAGGAGCCTAGCATGGCTGTCCTCTGAGAGGCCCAACAAGCAGCTGACTGAGACAGATGCAGACACCTTCACCGAACCATTGGACTGAAGCCAGGGACTCCTGTGGTTGAATTAGGGAAAGGCTGGGAGAAGCTGAGGAAGAGGGCGACCCCATGGGAAGACCAGCAGTCTCAACTGACCTGGACCTGTGAGATCTCCAGACACGGAGCCACTAACCAGGCAGCATACACGAGCTGGTCTGAGGCCCCAACACATACACAGCAGAGGACTGCCTGGTCTGGCCTTAGTGGGAGACGTCCCTAATTCTCAAGACTTGGGGCCACAGGGAAAGGAGAGGCCTGGCAGGGGGAGTTATCCTCTTGGAGACAGGGGAGGAGAAATGGGATGAGGAACTGTGGGAGGATGGATGGGGGCGGGGAGGGCAATGACTGGATTGTAAAGTAATAAAAGTAATAAAAAATGTACTCCCTGGTATCTTTAATGGTACACTAATGATTCAAAGAGTAATTTTAATTCTCAGAGCATTTCAGTAGTTTCTGTAGTTTATCTTTTGTTGCTTTCCAATGTCATTTCACCATGTTATGATAAAATAGAAATTATTTTTATTCTTTTGTATCTGTTAAGATTTCTTTTTTGTTGTTGAGCCAGTCATGGTGACACCTTTAATTCCAGCAGTCTAGAGGCAGATCTCTGTGAGTTTGAGGCCAGCCTGGTCTACAAAGCAAGTACAGGGCAACCTGGGCTATTACACAAAGAAACCATGTTTTAAAAAAAGACAAAAACAGAAACAAAACAACAACAACAAATGATTTTTTTTGTTTCCTAGAACGTGATTTAATTTAGAAATGGATTTATAGGGGGCTGGAGAGATGGCTCAGAGATTAAGAGCACTGACTTCTCTTCCGAAGGTCTTGAGTTCAAATCTCAGCAACCATATGGTGGCTCACAATCATCTGTAATGAGATCTGACACCTTCTTCTGGAGTGTCTGAAGACAGCTAAGTGTACTTACATATAATAAATAAATAAATCTTAGAAATGGCTTTATAGAGAATATGTATTCTGTATCTGTAAAATACAATAATAACATATACATTAAGTCCTTTTTTTCTTTTTTCTTTTTTTTCTTTTTTTCCCTTTTTCTTTTCTTTTCTTTCGTTTTTTTTTTTTGTTGTTGTTGTTGTTTTTGTTTTTTTTTTGGATTTGGTTTTTTGAGACAGGGTTTCTCTGTATAGCCCTGGCTGTCCTGGAACTCACTCTGTAGACCAGGCTGGCCTCGAACTCAGA
>BDUI01006268.1:20324-39723 GCA_002335545.1 Apodemus speciosus
AACTAAATCCATTTGGTATTTGTTTAAAATTTTTTATTTGCAATTTTCTGATTACTAAGATGGAGTATTTCTATTGTTGACCATTTGGACTCTGTCTTCTGAAATGCTTGATCAGACTTTGGCTCACTTTTCTTTAAGATGTTTCCTTGTGGATTTGTAGGGCTCCTAGAGGTAGCTTGCCTACTATTACCTTGTAGATGATATGTTACAAATATTGCCTCCTTACTCCTGTTTTTGAAGGAAGATCAAATAATTTTTTAATGAATTTGTAATTTTAATAAAGTCAGAATCAAGTTTTTTTTTGAGGATGATTTTGTTGCTGCAGAAACAAAATCCTTACCTTGGAAAAAACAAACAGATCTGACCCCAGATCCTAATGTTCTTCTTAGTTAGCTAAGTGTTTGTGGCCATGTGTGGCTGTGCCTAGCCATTCTTATTTTCTTCATCAGAGAACCCAAATAATACATCCTCATCTCTCTATTATGAGACACCAATTCAGTTCTGAGCACGTAGTACATGTTCAGTTCATTTGTTTTTCCTTTTAGGAATGCTTAGTCTATATGAGTTACAAATTTCTTTGATATTGCATGGCAAAAACTAAATATTTTTACATCAAGAGCTATTAAATTGCTTATTCTAACATCTGTTTTTATAGAAGGCTGTGTGACCAGTAGGATTTATGTATTAATACAGGCTATAATGAGCATTTGCTAGAAACAAACCTTTAATCAGTTTAGATTCTAGTATGTAAAAACAGTATATACTTACATTTCTTCATGAACTATTCTTTTCACCCAGGAAGCATTTATATGATTAACGTTCTTCATTTGCAGCTACTCTGAGATTACTTTGCATTATTACTTGGATTTGGTAAATTGTCCATGAATATACTCTGCCAGGATTTGAAGATACGCTGGTAGCATTACAAGACTTAAATTTAAAATTAAAAAAATTGTGTGTGTGTATGTACTTACATATGTATATATGGGTTTTGCTTTTTCTGTTTTTGTTTTTGTTTTGGAGACAGAGCCTTGTTGGGTAGCTTGCTGTCCTAGAACTTACTATATAGCTCAGGTTGGCCTAGAACATGAACTAATCCAATTGTCACAGTCTTCCAAGGGCTGGGATTTGAGACCTGAATCACTATGCCTGGCTCAAAAGTATTTTTTAAAATAATTTTATTATCAAAATAGTAGATGAATGTTTTAAGTAGTTTAGAAAATGAAGGTGAACACAAAGAAGAGAATGCAGATGATCAAGTATTTCACAACCCAGAAGCAGACACTGAGCATTTTGGTGTTTAATTCTCCCCCACCTCCCAAGTATCTTACCAATACACAATGAGGACCAGTCATCAGATCTTAAACTAAGTCGCAGGGGCTTGACAGTCTGTGTAACCACTCGATGCTCACCAACCGTCCATCTCTAAGAAGCACAGCAGCACAGGAATGCCGATTATGTCCCATACATGAATACTATGTGGAGTTCTGTTCTTTTACAAAATTAAAAAAAAAAAAAGTGGTAAAGAAACAGAATCCAAAGTGTATTCATGATAGATATTTCTGTCCAGTGGAAAAATACCAGAAGTGAAGTTCTCATTAGGTAATGTGTGCTTTCTGTTTTGTTTTGAAAGGAATTCCCATCAGAGTTGATTGGTTCCCTTGAGAGGTATCTCCAGATGGGTTAGACAACATCTGATTTTACGTTCTGTCCTCAGATTTTAGAGTCATTGAAGTGGCTATCCCAAAATGTGTTGCTAATAGAATATATAACGTGCTGCTAATAGAATAGACCTGGCCATACAGTCTGAATTTTATTGAAATAAATGTTGCTGCGTTGAACTTGGTTGTAACTGTTGAGAGTATAGATTAGAATTTGGGTTTTTTTTTTTAGGGTCTTTGAATTACTTGACTTGGGAAGATAGCTGTAGATCTAGGATCTGTTTTAGTAAGGAAAAAACAATAGATATACTTGATATCTCCAGTTTGGTGATCCCTAGGACATCAGATGGAAGGCAGGGGACTTTGTCACCCTGGTCTTGTGGCTGGCTCCTTTCTGACAAATGAATTAGTGGAAGCAGGGAAAGGAAGCAGAAGAACCTTTTAGCAGGAAGCCAACRAGAGTCATTTCTAGCCATTTCTGTGGGCACTTCGGGTTTGTTGTTAGTCTCGTTTGGGGTGGTGGGCCTCTAGAAGAATGGCAAATGCTGTTATTCTTCCTGACTTAAACAGGAAGTGTTTTAAATGGCAGTGAGAAATCCTTTTCCAGTTTAATGGSGACTGGGCTGGTGGTGGCACTGGACAGCACTGGGTAGATTTCCTTCACACAGATGCAGGATTCAGAATCTTCCAACCTAACTGGAACCTTCTCAGCAAATGGCAGAAACCCATTAGAGACACCCTTGATGGCTATTGTGTCTGTCCTGCTGAACTGGGCAGAGACCTCAGCCTGACCTCTAGGCAGCRACAAATGTTGAGTCTTGACATTGGGGTGGCAGCCCGTCCAGGCATTGCCACAGTGTCCCAGTGGCCCAGACTGGATGAGAGCAGGAAGCTGGAATGTGGCCTTGGCTGGACCTCTGAGTGCGTGAGAACACCTGTCACTATTTTGGGAAGCATGTAGTGTCCAGAGAGAGGTATCAGTCAGGTGGCATCTCAGAGGGGCCTGGTCCTTCTCACAGCACTTGACAGTTCTATGCTGCCAGCTGCCCACAGATTCCCTGTTTATCTTTGGGGTGGAGCTGAGAAAAGGACCTTAATCCAGAGCAAAGACATTAGGGTGTCATTTGAGAAGGAAAGATCCCAGCACATGAAATCTACCACTTCGAGGTTAACCATTCTGGTTTGTTTCTGAAGAGAACTTTTAAAAGGGTTTTGGTTATTTTAAAGGTAGGGTTTTTGTGGTCGATCTGTTTGCTTGTTTTAAGATCAAAACCTGTTCTTAAAGGAATTATCCACTTTCCTTGATAATCAGCTAATTTCTCACTTGTATTTTGTTTCTGAGGGCTTGAACATTGGCATTCAGAGGAGTTCTATAAAACTTGCTTGGTCCTTGAAGGGGAAAAGCATAACAAGAGATCAGGCCAATTTACATCTTATTTTTAAAAAGTTTTTTATGTATATCAGTCGTTATTTTGTATGTATTTTTCTTATGAATTATTAGTGTTCATGTGTGTGTACATATTAATTGTAGCATATATTATTTCTGGGCTGCCGCTCGCAAAAGGAAATTTGATTACGTGAAATTGTGACTTGAGTGGATCATACTTCAGAATTGTTCCTCAGTATCTTCTACTTTTAGTAGACATTTAATGTAACACATGAATCTAGCTGGCCTAGTGCTGGAATGTTTGGCAGCTGTGCAGAGCAAGAGTCTCAAATGTGCTCATAAGATATATTTTTTCCACAGAATGGAATGTTGCAACATGTGGCTAGCCATTCCAGTTTGTTTTTGAAGAGGACTTTATTTTTCCACAAATATTAACAGCTAGGTAACAATGTTCGACTTTTACAAGATGTATTATTATGTTCAACTTTTCTTTCTTGGTAGTAATGGAGCACATTAAAAACTGGAATTATCTTTTACACTACACCCAGTTAATAGTATGTGTTACAAGTGCAGGCAGGGCCCCCTTGCCTAGGGCTAAGCATCAGAGGTCYAGTGTCCTTCTTTTGATTTGGTCTTTCTTTTCCATGTTTGTGCCTTTCTTACAGTTAGAGAGTCTTCAGCTCCCGTGAGCAAATGCATGGTATTTCTTCTAACATCACACGCAATATTCTGATATTTGTTGGCAGGCAGTATGAGTTGTATATTTGAACTAAGCTGCATCCACACAGATGGTGGCCTGAGTTTTTTCCTAGCAAGGCCTTGTTCAGAGTGAGTTGTTGGGGTTAAATGGCAGTGTGTGGTGAAATATAGCAGCATATTAGCCTTTAGCGATGAATGGGATGTGACTCCAGCAGGGCTGGAGAGAAGACGTTGGAATGTGTTGGAGCACTGCCAAAAGATTGGGTGCAAGCTGTGTGACAGGCACTAATGCAACCTTGGCCTGCCTTAAAATAGCTGTAGGCTAACAAACTGGCTTCAGAGTGTGCTTGACTTGAGCAGAATTGTTCGTGTAAATGGACTGCCAGGACGTGGGGTGATTGCCTTCCTTTTATTTGGTGGTTTGCTTTTTGCTGCGGTGGTCTTTAACCGTATATGTAAGCAAGTGAAGATTCTAATTTTTTCWCCTTTAAGCATTGGTGAGCACTGCACCTTTTTAAAGCCGTAAGGCGCCACACTCCCCACTCAGAACAACATTCTGATATTCATTTGGGGTTCAGTGTGAGTTCAGTCTTTTGGACTAAGCTGCCTCCAAGCAAATGGTAGGGTTTGTGGCTTTCCTGGGCTCATCAATAGTGCCTTCCATACATYTCACTCGTGGTTCTGCTCCAGCACTTGCCCACTTACTATAAAATGCTGATTTATGACTTTAGTTAAAATCAGGGTTCTGGCACTTTCCATATTTAAGAAAGGGCATTGGGTGCCGTCCTGTGGAGTCTTACTTCTTTTGGTTTTACTGACATATTCATTGATAATTTGTCTGTAGTACCTGGTACTAGCTAATATTGTATTATCCTGGTTAGTTTTTTGTTAACTTGACCCAAGCTAGTATAATTTGAGTAGTGAGAACTTCAATTAATGTAGGCCAGCCCATGAAACATTTTTTTTGGTTAGTGATTGATGTGAAAGGGTCCAGCCAACTGTGTCAGGTGGTCCTGGTGTATAAGAAACACATTATATGTTATATTTTGCAACTGTGTTCTTTCAGTTCTTTCCAGTAGAAAGTCGTGTTTTTAAAGCCAAACTAGAAAAAAACAAAGTACCTTAGGGAGCTTTCTTTATGATGCGTCCTGTACAGGTGTGGCCTTTCGATGGGGGTGACAGCTGAGAGACCCGATGGAGAGAGAGAGATGGGAGCTGACCTCAGGATAAGCCAAAGAGCCAGGGAGTTTGAGGATTCTGCAGATAAAAGTCTTTTTAAAATGCAATATTTAGTGAATACAAGGAGAATCAGAACAGGAACTTCTTGTGAAARCAGTGAGTGAGCTCTGTGGGATTTCAGATAAATCAAACTAGTAAAGTTTCTTGAAATATATAAGATGGCATGTGAGTGTGTAGACTTAGATGTGTAATAGAAATTTGAATCTAGGTAACTTAGAATTTTTAATTATAATTTTATAGCCAGTTGGAATATCTTACATATAGCTGCTTCCTCTGTGCCTTTAATGTACTCTAAATCTTGTTGCTTTTGTTGTTTTCAGTATCTTATATATATTCCAAATATTCCTATTGAAAAGCATTCCTACCTATGTAACTGACTTGTACATAATTTTTTGTTCCTAATTATTACTCCTTTTGGTCAGTAAGTTGAATTTAGGTATAGTTTTAGAATAGATAAGCATATATATATATGCATATATATATCAACATGGGGCTGTGGAAGCAGCTTCTGAATTTGGGGCTGAGTGTATGTAGTGGTGCTGGCGATTGGACACAGGGCTTTGTGTGTTTGAGGCAAGTGCTCAGCCCCAAATAGCTTCATATATTTTGCATATGTTTTGATCCTTTATTTTTAGTTGGAAAATGCATTTTCCACGGTACTGTTATGGTGTTGTTAGAAAGCGAATTGGGCTTACTGATGATATCTCTTCTGTTGTTGTGTCTTTGTTTTATTCTTGCCTTCCATTTTGTATGATGTCTGAAGTGCCCTTGGATGATGGCAAGTGAGTTGTGATGGGAACTGTAATCTCTTACTTGCATTCACTGAGTACACTGTTATCTGATCATCTCAGGCCTGTTGCTCCCTGAATCTCATGCATTCCCTTCAACCTTAAAAGACACCTCTCATCTACTTGCTCTGTAATAGCATACGATATTCTAGAGATAAAAGAATTTGTGGAATTTGCTTGTCTATGTTGGGGGTCACAGGGAACAGACTTGGAATGTTCCTTGGCCTTTGTGCAGTGTGAAAGCAAATGGAGCTACTGAAATCTGCAGTTGGCAGTGGAGTGGACAGGTGAGGGCCACATGGAAGTCAGACCATGGGGAGGCAGAGCAAGGAATTGGTTTATGAAATGCAAGCCAGTCAGATGTTTCTTCAGCTGCTGTCAGCCAGCTGGAAATAAATGGAACTCTTTTGGGATGGTACTAGACTTTGAGTAGAGCCTCAGATGTCTATGAGAGGTGTATATTATAATATTTTTAATGTTAGCTAATAGCTCAGTTGTGCATGTTGGTAAGTTAGGGGCCAGAGTATCACAGATGTTATATAGTGTGGTAGTGTAGAGTGCTAACCCTGGACCGTGCCGCCTGCTATAGAATGTATAGCTGTGTACAACTGAACTTTGTAATCTTCATTGAGCATTAACCCTTTCTGCCTCCGTTACTGTCCTGCCTAGGTTTTATGTTAAGTTGACACAATCTAGATTCATCTGGATTGTCGGGAACCTCGATTAAGAAAATGCCTCCATAAGATCACGTTGCCGGCAAGCCTGTAAGGCATTTTTAAATTAGTGATTCATGGGGAGGGCCCAGCACTTTGTGGATGATGCTGTCCCTGGGCACAGATCCTTCCTGTGTTCTGTAAGAAAGCAGGTGAGCCAACCACGAGAAGCAAGCCAGTAAGCAGCACCCCTCCATGGCCTGTACATCAGCTTCTTTCTTTTGATTCCTTCCCTGACTTGCTTATATAATGAACAAAGATGTGGAAGTGTAGGCGAGATAAGCCGTAACATCCCAAGTCACTTTTGGGCATGGTGTTTCATTGCAGCAAGAGTAGTCTTAACTACGTTAATTATTTTACCTATAGGATGGTGTAAGACTTGTACAGACTTAGGATCATTGTTGGAATAAATAAGTTAATAGAAGTGTTTAGACTAAGACCTCGTTTAGAAATGAGAAGCTTTTTAACACAGGGGAAAGCAGAACATGCAGTGATTTAAGTACCATGATCTCAACTATGTAGAAAACACACAAAGGAAAGTAGACGAGAGCACACCTGATGCCTGAGACCAGGGGATGAGAAGATTACTTATTTTTGTTTGTCTCTATTTTTCTCTGTGTTCTAGTATTSTATAACTAATATGTAATTTTACAGGTTGAAAAATAAGCGTTGTTTTTAAAGTGCCGATACCTCTTACAAACAGAATGTTAATCGTAAGAGCTCACACTCCGTTAAAAGCTCAGGACTTTGCACTTGGTGACAGCTTTTCATTCGGCAGGCTTCTGCAGAGTATCAGAGTAATGAAACTCAAAACCTTTTTAAAATTTTAATTTATGTTTTTCTGCTAATTTAGACTGTTAGTGGAGTAGAAAGAATGTGGACACAGTCATGACTTCCATTTGTTTTGGTATTAGGCAAATTATGAAATTCAACATGATCTTGGACCTGTGGGAGAGCTTTGAAAGGGAAAGATGCCAGGTCTTCATCTGCCAGCCATCACAGTGGCAAGACAGCCCGAAAACATCGTATCCAGGGTCTGGCACAGTATGAGCACTTATTAATGATATTACTACCCTCACCATCCTAATGGTTTTCTCTGTCACTAAAGCTATGCAAAGAAACTTGACCACTCTAAATTTCCTGTTAAACATGCCGATGTCTTAGCATGCTGATTTGTACTGCCTGATGTGGAATTCTGTAAACCACAGTGGGTTCTCTCCTCCTCCTGGCTCCTTGTCCTCTATGTACCTCTCTATACATGTGGTTTTGTTTTCATGTCCTGCTAGTATGCCTGTTTACGGATGCCCGGTCCATCGAGCCTCTTGTCCGTGAAGGAGGTACCACGGAACAGCAAACAGTACCAGAGTCGGAGGCAGACAAGCCACATTAGTGCAGTTCTTACTCCTGCCACATGTCTGTCAGAGGATGACAGGATTTCTGCCCTCTGTGTTCTCAGTCAGCACTTTCACTGGCAGATGTAAAAAGTTAGACTACTTAGTCAAAACAAGTCATGAGCCCAGCCCTACTGCAAGAAGAGCAGGCAGCAATAACCCTAAAGAAACTGGATATWTGTGTGCTTTAGAAGTTGCTAACAAGACATGTCAGTATATGATTTAACTGAGCATTTCCAATTATGTTCCTTAAAATACACTAGCTTTTCAGTATATTAGCATACTCTTATGTAAAAAGGCTATTTTAAAAGGCTATTTTATTAGAAAATAATTGTGAATTGTAGGCTGAGTTAAATGTTTCTTTTCTTTTTTTTAAAGATTTATTTATTTATTTATTTATTTATTTATTTATTTATTTATTATACGTAAGTACACCGTAGCTGTCTGCAGACACCCCAGAAGAGGGCATCAGATCTCATTTACGGATGGTTGTGAGCCACCATGTGGTTGTTGGGATTTGAACTCAGGACCTTCAGAAGAGCAGTCAGTGCTGGTAACCTCTGAGCCACCTCTCCAGCCCCCAAATATAATGTTTCTTGAATGAAGGACTTTACAGAGACTGTTACATTGTAGCAAGAAGAGTCACATACAATGTTTCCTAAACTTACCTGACATTGGAATTGTTATTTTACCATAATCTATACTAGGCATTGAGTTTATAAGATGTATACAATACATTTTATTTGGTTTTACTCAGACAAATTTACAAAACAGGTAGGGCTGCTTATAACCCTAATTTTGTCATGTGAGGTTTACAGCCACATAGTGAAAACTTCAACTGAGATTTCTTATTTATCAAAAAACTTATCTTTGTCATACAAAGCACAAATATTAGAAATATATTTTAATATTACTTGCCTTGGGAAGAAACTTTGGTTTTGCTGTTAGAACATTGTTTGAAAAGACTAATTTGTTCTATTACATTTTGTAATAGAACTCTCGGCAGGGTTATTAAATTGTGGGAAGGCAGATATGGGTGAATACTTATTCATGTGTGTCCAGATACATGTGCATATGTGTGCATGTGCTTGTAGAGGCCAGAGGCTGATGTTGGGTTTCTTCCTAAACTCTTATTTTTTTTCAGAGCTCACTGATATCGCCAGGCCAGCTAGTCAGCAAGCCCCAGAATCCCTAGCACTGAGATGATTAAYGCGTATGTCTTTGCCTGGCTCTTATGTGGGTCTCAGGGACCTGAATTCAAGGTCCTCGTGCCTACATGACAAGCACTTTACCGACTGAGCCATTTCCCCAGGCCCTGTGTTATTTAAAATTTAGTCATAATTGGTTATATGTCTGTATAGGGCTCCCCCCCCCATTTGATGKTTTTTTTTTTTATTCTAAACTTACCATTGACAGGAAAAAGACAAACAAAATCATGATGACCATGATTATACCAGGAGAATTGGATTTAACACATAAAGCCCCACACATAATTTTTTTTTAAAAAAAATGCTTCGATATTTTTTTGATTCTCTCTGACTCTATAACAACTTTTCTAGAAATTTTAAAATGAAGGTGCTGATAAGCTGAGAATACAACTTAAAACTGTCAAGAGGTTATTTCTCCACCAAGAAGTTTTGGATTTTATGCTTGTGTAAATAAGAAATCTCAGTTGAAGTTTTCACTATGTGGCTGTAAACCTCACATGATAAAATTATGTTATAAGCAGCCCCACCTGTTTTGTAAATTAGTCTGAGTAAAACCAAATAATCACCAACTCTGTAGACCTTTGACCTTGTGCAGATCCTCCCCCTTTTCCTTCTGACCGTAAATTCAATTTCTGTTAGAAATTATATGCAATCTAGACTGAGTTCAGGTGGTTTTGCATTGTTTTTTTTTTTCCTTTGAGAGTAGATACAAATGTGGGCAATTGCTGTTTCTTGACCACAAGTATATCTTTAGCTCTCCCAGTTAACTTACCTTTCTTCCAAATTTTTTTCTTCTTTTTTCCATGGACCTGTAAATAAACTCATCTTCAAAGGCAGCAGAGGAAACCTTGAAGGCCATGGTTCTTAGTCTTGTCCCTTTGGTTGATTTTAGTATTGCAGAAAAAATACGACACTCCACAAAATTCAGCATTAAAGAACATGTTTTACCTGACCTAGGCTAACAGGAGTCAAGTTTACGTGTTAAGGAAACACGTGAGAAAAATTTTTTTTTTGCTACAAAACTGGTCAGAACCATGTTTTCCAAGGAAGGGGGTACACAATTTTGCTCAGTGAAAAAGCTGTGTCTGCTAGTGTGTGTGCGTGTGTGTGTGTGTGTGTGTGTGTGTGTGTGTCTGTGTCTGTGTGTCTGTCTGTCTGTGTGTCTGTCTGTCTGTGCGTGTACACATTTGGAGACCAGAAGGCAACATTAGGTGTCTTTCTTAATAGATTGTCCACTTTACTCATTTAGATAAGGTCTCGTATTGAACCTGGAGCTCACTGATTGGCTAGGTTAACTGGTGAGGAACAGATCCTCATGCAGTCCTCCTAGCACAGCGATCACGACAGGCAGGCTGCCGCACTGCACTCTTTATAGACGTGTTGGGGATTGAACTCAGGTCCTCAAGCTTGCAGAGCAAGCACTTTACCGACTGAGCCATTTCCCCAGGCCCTGTGTTATTTAAAATTTAGTCATAATTGGTTATATGTCTGTATAGGGCTCCCCCCCCCATTTGATGGTTTTTTTTTTTATTCTAAACTTACCATTGACAGGAAAAAGACAAACAAAATCATGATGACCATGATTATACCAGGAGAATTGGATTTAACACATAAAGCCCCACACATAATTTTTTTTTAAAAAAAATGCTTCGATATTTTTTTGATTCTCTCTGACTCTATAACAACTTTTCTAGAAATTTTAAAATGAAGGTGCTGATAAGCTGAGAATACAACTTAAAACTGTCAAGAGGTTATTTCTCCACCAAGAAGTTTTGGATTTTATGCTTGTGTAAATAAGAAATCTCAGTTGAAGTTTTCACTATGTGGCTGTAAACCTCACATGATAAAATTATGTTATAAGCAGCCCCACCTGTTTTGTAAATTTGTCTGAGTAAAACCAAATAATCACCAACTCTGTAGACCTTTGACCTTGTGCAGATCCTCCCCCTTTTCCTTCTGACCGTAAATTCAATTTCTGTTAGAAATTATATGCAATCTAGACTGAGTTCAGGTGGTTTTGCATTGTTTTTTTTTTTCCTTTGAGAGTAGATACAAATGTGGGCAATTGCTGTTTCTTGACCACAAGTATATCTTTAGCTCTCCCAGTTAACTTACCTTTCTTCCAAATTTTTTTCTTCTTTTTTCCATGGACCTGTAAATAAACTCATCTTCAAAGGCAGCAGAGGAAACCTTGAAGGCCATGGTTCTTAGTCTTGTCCCTTTGGTTGATTTTAGTATTGCAGAAAAAATACGACACTCCACAAAATTCAGCATTAAAGAACATGTTTTACCTGACCTAGGCTAACAGGAGTCAAGTTTACGTGTTAAGGAAACACGTGAGAAAACTTTTTTTTTTGCTACAAAACTGGTCAGAACCATGTTTTCCAAGGAAGGGGGTACACAATTTTGCTCAGTGAAAAAGCTGTGTCTGCTAGTGTGTGTGCGTGTGTGTGTGTGTGTGTGTGTGTGTGTGTGTGTGTGTCTGTGTCTGTATGTCTGTCTGTCTGTCTGTGTGTCTGTCTGTCTGTGCGTGTACACATTTGGAGACCAGAAGGCAACATTAGGTGTCTTTCTTAATAGATTGTCCACTTTACTCATTTAGATAAGGTCTCGTATTGAACCTGGAGCTCACTGATTGGCTAGGTTAACTGGTGAGGAACAGATCCTCATGCAGTCCTCCTAGCACAGCGATCACGACAGGCAGGCTGCCGCACTGCACTCTTTATAGACGTGTTGGGGATTGAACTCAGGTCCTCAAGCTTGTAGTTCAAGCACTTTGCTGATGGAGCCACTTTTCCAGCCCAGCTTGTTTGACTTTTGTCTCAGGGATTTAAGTGTAACACAGGCTGTCCTCAGACTCACAGGAATTTCTCCTGCCTTGGGACCTTCACCCTGTGGTGTTGGCTTATTGACATCAGCAGCATGCCTAATGTAGGGATGCTGAGGGAGAGTTATTTCCTCACCTTTGAGACCTTGGAATGAGGTTCCTTCAGGACTGCCCTGTGGATCCGTTAGAATATTAACTGTTAGGAAGTTCTGTGGAAGACTAGCATTTTCTCAGTGGAAGCTGCAGGTTATGGTCAAAAAGAATAGTAGGGAAGATATAGAATTGGAAATTTGAGGACTGGGCACCATTCTGTAGATGTTAATGTACCCATGCCGTTGTATCAAGGAGAAAGTGAAGCTCAAGGCGGCTGAAGTCTCTTGCCTAACACGATGTGAAGGCTGCAACTCTGACTAGTAAGTCAGTGTCCTTGTGACTGTTACAGTGCTGGCTCTGATAGGCACATCCCTCCACTTGGTAGGGCCACTTGTGTTACATTTTAAAATTAAATAGATGGGGTGAGCCTCCTAAGTGTCTCGAGTCTTCTGCTTCCCTGCCATTAAGTTGGTGTTAATGGTCAAGCATTACTAACTGTACCAAACCAGTTTGGGCCAGAGAAGCAAAAGAAGAGGGCATGGACAAATGGCTCAGCATTGAAAGCACTGATTGCTCTTCCAGAGGAAGCTGAGTTCATTCCCAGCACTCACATGGCAGCTCACATGTATGTGTGTAAAGCACACACACAATACACACGCATACAATATACATACACATATAATACACACACACACACAAACACACACTAGGGGCGGGGGAGGAAAGCCTATTCTATCTGGAAGTAAAAGCACAGGCGGCACCTGATGCTTTTATCTTAAAGACAGTAACAGATAACTCTGGTCTGGCTTTCCAGGCCAGGCTGAAAGGAAGATGAAGGTCATTCCTTATTAGGAGAGTGGCTAGTTAAGTTTTCTTTTGACATAGTGGGTATGTTTTTAACTTTTCAGCTCTGTGTTTGAGTGGAAACTGATGGGGAAATCGCCCCTGCCCAAAGGAGATAAGAGGGAAGCCCTGAGAAGTAGGACTCCTGAGAACTGCCACCACTGCAGTCAGTTTAACCACACAGGACATATAGGGTGTGCTAGGGAAGAAAGAGTGGACCTTGCACCCCTTGGGTCTAACCCCATCCTGCTCAGTGGACAGCAAATATTAGAGTATTACAGTAGTAGAGGAGTGTCTCACAGCAGCTGAATTCTTACTGAAGCCACACTGCCCACTCTGCTTTGTGGTAAGGCCTTCAGTAGTAATTGTGTAACCAGCTGAATAACTAACTTGGGGAACACTGGACCAGAACAGGTAAACTAAGACTGTCTTAGACAAACTATATCATGTGAACATCCTAGTCTCAACAAGTTGCCTAATCTTGGTGTCTTGCTGTTTCTACATCTTAAAATGAGCCTAATAATGGATAAAGTACAAAAATACATTAAAGTCCTCAGGATGTTCTTTGGCTGATGATGATGATGATGATGATGATGATGATGATGATGATGATGATGATGATGATGATGAAGTGAAGAAGAAGAAGGAGGAGGAGGAGGAGGAGGAGGAGGAGGCGGCAGCGATGACTTAGCTCCTTCACCACCTGCAGCAGTCAGGAGAGCTGGCCCTGACCCACTCCAAAATCTGTATCATCTACAAATGGTTTGGACATGTGAAAAGGCCAGTCCTACTGATCCTAAGCTACAGGACCTCCACAACAGTGTGACAACAGGATAACCAGAGTCCACATGAAGCTCTAGGATTGATGGTGTCACAGAAGTCAGAGATCTCGAGCCAGACTTCTGACTCACTGTGATGAACATTTGCAAGTGAAGATGTGTGGACAGAAGGGTTTACTGTGGGACACACTACAGCTTCCATGATGAGATGTCTTCTATGCTTTTGTTTTGCTGTGTTTGTTAGCGTGTTATTTTATTTGGGGAGGAGGTTGCAAGGGTGAGGGGACACAGAGATTAGTGGGACTGTGGTGCATGAAGTGAAACTCACAAAGAATCAATAAAAGGTTAAAGAGTAAGTCTGAAAAAAAGAGATTTTAGCTACTTTATAAATTATGACTTAAGATATGTCACATAACAGAAATCTGTATTGTTTGTTCCTATATTTTTCCAAAACAAATTATGTTTTTAATTTTGTTGAATAATAACATCTACCAATCAGTTGCTTCTTTCATTCATGACACCTGCTCCAACCTAACTTGTGATGAGTCTTTATTTTCAGGAAAGTGAAAAATTAACATTAGTTTGTCAGTCGCTTGTGTATTTGGCACTTAAGTATATACTCAGCATATTGGCATACCGAAGCCTGGGCACTCATTCATCAGGTAGCAGTAGTTAGTTAGTTTCTGCTGCAGAGGGCTAGTTCTTTCCAGCTGACCCTAAGATAATGGAATGGTGGGGTGGGGGAGTGGGTGGGGAGAGAAGAGTGAGTCTCCTGCTCTCAGCCTTTCTGCCTCCCAGGATATGGATGTGTGGTTGCACTCTGGGGGAAAACAAAACAGAAAACCCAGAATGTTTGGTTACGTTTGATGTCAGATAAATAACATCATTTAAAGTATTTCTCATACAGATTTTAGAGCTTATGTTGAAGTGTATTTCTTAAATCTAAGACCAATTTTAATTGATATCCAGTCTTTATCTGAGAATCTGGGTTATATAGGCAAAAGGATTTGCCTTATCCCTCATAACCCACATCTAGTGTAGACTGGATCCTATTTTGAGTGCCATTTTAACTTGTTAAAAAGTCTGGATTCTGCCTTCTGTTGAGGTGAGCAGTTGAGAGGTTGATGGTGAGTGGGTGCTGCTGGGTTCCCACTCAGGCCAAGATGGAGAGGAGTTCAGTGTGATTTCTGTACCAACAGTAATTATACTTGTTCTGTAAGTAGTTCTTGGCAGTTCGAGTAAATGGCTGCAGCCAGCTTTCTCTTAGAGAGGGGAGTTGGTTGRTTGGTGTGCCTTACTGAAGCTCTTGCCAACTCCAGATTTGGGTTTTGTGATTGGGTGACTATGCTAGTAATTGGGGGAAGAGTGTAATGTTGGGTCACATATACCTGATGTGTCCACGGAGAGTCTTCCTGCTGGGCAGTGCTGCTTTGAACATGCCACTGAGCTTTCCGAGTCAGCTTTGGAATACTGCCAACAGCCCCCTACCCCCTCCACCCCCGCCCCCTGCCCCCATGAAGAGCACGCCATGCCTTTGGGAAATGCTCATTGGAAGATAGGAGAGAAACCTGAGTGTCTGTGGGTGCTCACAAGGTTTATGATCCATTTGGTGAAGTCAATAATGGCAAGTGGAGCTTGAAGCTGTGCCTGCTGGAGAAGCGTGAGCCAGAGCAGGACTTTACACCAGTACCTGGTTTTTAATTGCTGCCGGTTAAGAAATTGAATACGTCCTTTGAAAAGGCACAGATGTATCCTTTGAAGAAAAATACAGAGTGATAATAGTTTACGATTAGGCACAGAGAGTGGAGGCTAAGGAGAGAAATCCAGTTAGAGATGTTTGTTCAAAATACTAGATTTGAGGTGTTAAAAGCTGACGCTCGTGCCAGGCAGGCTTTGGCTGTTGGTAATTATAAATCCTTTTTTTTCCTGAGTTTTTTTTTCTAATTAATTTCTTTAGAGGCCAAGAATTTACTTTATTTTTGACAAGTGAGCAGTCTGCCATACATCAAAAAATGATTTACATGATAGGTGCAGTTGTTTGGGCTAATTGTTCACATGTTACTGTTTGCAGTTGTACAGCTGCTGCTCCAAGTCTGTTTGAGGTTTAGAGCAGTAATTCTCAGCTTAGCCCCTAGTGGTGTCATTGAAGAACCTTAAAGACTGCCTGGGTCTCATTCCCAAAGGATCTGGTTTTATTGTCTAGGGTACAACATAGGCACAGGGACTTAGGAGAGCTCTTTGGGTGTTTCCCTCCATGCAGTGCCAGCTTACAATCTATCCTCTGGCCTGTTCTCAGAATTAAGGCCTAACCAGTATTGTCCAGTAGAATGGCCTCAAGCCTCAGGAGTCTAATTATATTTAAATTAAATCAAAGAAAATGAAATTAGACAATCTTTTCTCAGCATACTGACTGCCTTTCAAATGCTCAGAAGCCCATTGGGTTGTGGCTCCGTATTGGACAGCACGGATAGACAGTTTCACATACTAGCAAAAGTCTGTGCTGGACAGGATGACTGGAGACTGTCAGCAGAACAGGGGGAGCTGTGAACATCTGAGAAGTCTGACCCAGGAAGGGCAAACGTAAAGCTCATCTCATAGGATTTGCCCCACATTTGAATTACCACATATTTTTTAAGTAGTCTTTTGCTCAGTGACTTTTGGGCAGCAGAAGCCCTGGAGCAATGTGTATCGATCTCACAGAAATTTACCATCGGAAGCCAGTGGGCCTGAGAAGTGTGGCTAGAACCTAATGGCAGGCAAATGTAAACTCAGAGGGCCATGGCGGTAAGTGACAGTGCAGGCATGTCACTTAACTCTGCTGTAGAAAGACCCCTTTTGCCTCCTCTCACCCCTAACCCCACTTCTCATTAGTTTGCGGGAGTCAAGGACAGAGCTAACATGTTTCCAAAAAAAATGAACTTCCATTGTAGACTCCATCTTTTGAGGGTCCAGGGAGGTGAAAAAAAGGTGAGTCCCAGTTTTTTCAGACATAATGACATAAGATTCAAGCACACTGGAGGCTGTGGAAAGTGGGGCGTAGAGGAAAAGGAGTGTAGTAAAGGATGTGGAGTATCTGGGCTGTGCCTCCCTCTGACAGGGCCGCTGATAAGGAGAAACCTTCCCGGCAGAGGCTGTCTTGAAGCCAGTGGTTTGCCCTCAAGGCTCTTTGCTGGGCCTGGCTCACCGGTGTATTTTGGACAATAGCACCTCCCCAGAAACCGTTTCTGTGGCTTTTCTGAGCCTACCGAAAAGAAGCCAACAAGTGCAGATGGGGCAGGGAGTGAGTAGGCAGAGCTCTGGCTACAAGCATGCATGCATAGTCAAGAGTTCAGGAATGCTGATGTTAGGTTTTGTGGGTAACAGGAGCTTTTTTCTGCCTTGATCTTGTCTGCTATCTKTCTTTTCTATTGCTGTGATAAGACACAATGACTAAGACAACTTTAAAAAGAAAGTTTAATTTGGTTTTATGGTTTTTAAAGGGTTAATTGTCTACTATGGCAGAACAAAGACTTGGCAGTAGGAACAGCTGAGGTCTCACTTCTTGATCTGCAAGTAGGAGCCAGAGAGAAAACAAACACTAGGAGTGGAGAGAGCCTTTTGAAACCTCAAAGACTGCCTCCAGCAAGGCCACACTTCCTAATCCTAGCCCTGGCTTGAATTTACCAAACCCACTCAGGATGACTTTTGTCTCTTGATCTGCTTAGCAGATTCCACCTCCCCAAGTGCCATCTGACTTGGTTTTCTGTGCTGCTGGAGATCGTGTGTGCTAAGGAGGAGTTTGCCCAACTGTGCTGCTCTGCTGCTTGGCAGTGCCAGCTGCCCTGCCCCTTCCCGTGCCAGGGGTTCCTGCTAACAGGGACATTTACTTGGGTCCTTTACTACTTTGAATTATGCCCATCACTTGCTTTTATTCTGCCCGGCTTTAAACTCTTCCATCAAGCTCTGAGAGCTAGCTTAGAACAGGAACTTCTGCAAGCAGGAACATGGAAGGTGGTTAGGACAGAAACTTAAGTTCAGGTGATTCTGGTAAGCAACCAAGTAGGGAACCACTGGCCTTATTACCACACCACATCTTTCACATGAAGAAACCAAAACCAGGGAGGTGAGCTGATTGCTTTGTGGTTAGAGGTGGCCAGAGGTAAGAGTAGACCAGAGATCTTTCCAAAGTCCCTTGTGCCCCTGAGCAACAGCCATTCTCTGGTTTCACCTAAACTGCTGTGGCATCTGACTCATATTGCAGTCTCCTTCCTAAAATCCTTTTCTTTCCTTTTTTTTTTTTTTTTTTTTTTTTTTTTTTTTTTGGCAGCAAGTTGTGGTCTCCAGTTTCACCCCAGAGACTATTTCTTGGTTCATTTGAAAAGGTGATGTGTCACAGGTCCTGTGTGGCCACATAGCCTGGATGTGGGAGTTGAGGATGATTTGGACCCTTTTTCTCAGGTTGCAGTTGCTGTCCTGATCTCCTCCTGCTGGTTTCTATGTGATTTCATTTACCCTTTCTCTAATTAAACAAAATAAAATTAAAAACCTATCTCTTGACATATTTTGATTGCAGAATAAATCCCGATGGTACATTTCTATAGAAAAAAGTTGGGCAGTGGTGTCACACACTGAGCACTCGGGAGGCAGAGGCAAGCAGATCTCTGAGTTCAAGGCCAGCCTGATCTTCAGAGCTAGTTTTAAGACAGCCAGAGATACACAGAGAAACTCTTATCTATAAAGAAAAAGAAAAAGTAGCCAGTCACACTTTTCCTACTTTTCTTCTTTTTTAAGAAAAAAATTATTTTATAAGTTGTATATAAGTATACCATAGCTTCAGGTACACCAGAAGAGGGCATCAGATCCCATCACAGATGGTTGTGAGCCACCATGCGGTTGCTGGAAATTGAACTCGGGACCTCTGGAAGAGCAGTCAGTGCTCGTAACAGCTGAGCCATCTCTCCAGTCCCCTTTTTTTTCTTTTCTATTTTTGATTTTCAAAGACAAGGCTTCTCTGTATTAGCTCTGGCTGTCCTGTAACTTGGTCTGTAGGTCATGCTGACCTCAAACTCAGAGATTTACTTACCTCTGCCTCCTGAGAGCTGAGATTAAAGGTATTCACCACCATGCCAGGCTCTTTTATCTATTTTCAAATCTTAAAATGTTTTTGAGATTTAAAATTTATTTTTATTTTATGTATATAAGTGTTTGCAGCAAGAAGAACTCTACTTTCAATTTTAATGAGGCTATTACTCTTACAAAGAGAGGATTTAATCTGTAAATGAAGTAATCGTAATAAGCACATTGCTATGCAACTTTTCATTTCACTGTTAAAAAATTCAGAGAATTAGTACCATGAAAAGCTAGCACAACATTTTAAATTTTTTGTTAAAAGCTAAGAAAGAAATTTTAATGCTTGGTTTTGGCAAGAGACTAAAATGATTGTACTATGAAAAATATGGCAATATGGAGATACAGATTGTTGATTATTGGAATTTTAATTTTGATTTGTGAGCAGTTTTACTTTTTTACCTTTATGAAGATTGGACATCCAAAAGTCTCTAGTTGAGACTCTTCTGTGAAATCTCTCAGAGTGTGAGGTGGGGTTTCGGTTTTGTAGGGTTGAGGATTCAACTGAGGACCTCATGCCTGTGAGACAAGTGCCTAACCACTGAGCACCCCTCCCTCCACAGCTCCTCACCGGTGTTTTCATTGGTTGCATCTTGCAGGATGAAGGAGAGGATCTATGCAAACTAATTTAGACCCAAAATATATTCAATCCTAGCTGTAGTCCT
>BDUI01006268.1:42250-56673 GCA_002335545.1 Apodemus speciosus
TGGGGGGAGGCTTGTGTGAGCATAAGGCAGAAGACACAGCTGTGGACATGTCCCCATTTGTCACAGGGAATGGGACTTATGTGATCAGCCTACCCTTCAGAGTTCTGTTTTGAAAGCCTCAGGTCATCATGAATGGGTGATAAGCAGCTCAAGGCTCTTGTCTCCAGGAGAATGAGCAGTCAGTCAGGAATTTGAAATGTGGAGCTCAGGGACCCCTCAGGGATGCTTGTCCACCATCGGTCTAGAATATTCCTGTTGTGGAAAGCCTTGTCATCTAAGACAGGCCTGTCGTGCCAGAGTGCTGGTGTGTCCGAGAAACCATATACCATATTGGAATCCTACCTGCAGGAAACTTCAAATTTTCATTTCATACAAAAATTCTTTGTAGAAGAAAGTAAAAGAAGTATAGTTTAAAAATAAGGAATTCTAAATGGTATTTAATTCCACCACCCAGTATTAGCTACTTTTAATATTTTTACATGTAATATTTCATATTAAGTGCATATTTCAAAAGAAAAGTAGAATCATAAGGTTCACACTTCGTTACTTCCTATTTTTTAACTTTATATTGATTCTTTGTGAATTTCACATCATGCACCCTAATCTTACTCATCTGTCCCTCCATATTGGACTTGTGCTGAAGCAATCTTTCCCCAGAAATAAAATAACAATAAACACACACACACAATGTCACAGTGAAAGCTGTGGTATGTCACTGTCACACAGGATACCTTTGCCCAAACAGCTTTACTTGCAGATGTTCATTTCAGTGAGTCATTAGTGTGGTATGAGGCCTCTGGGTTCTGCTACCATATCAATACTGGATCCTCACAGGGATTCCTCTCTGATGTCCTGTTGATGCCCTGGGTCCTGGAGATCCTGTAGTTTTGGATCTATAGGGCAGGCCTCTAAATGTGCTCCAGCAGTTCATAGATGGCAAAGATGTTGGGGTGGGGCAAATCAAAGCCCTGGATAGTGGTGGTTTGTTCAGCCCAGCAGCTCTCTCCTACACCTCTACTACCACCGGGGGTGAGCTCTGCTGCTTTGCCCAGGCAGGAGTGAGGCTGGCTATCCTGCTTAGAGCAGCTGGCAAGGGGTGGAACTGGCTCTCGCACCAGGACACCAGAGCCAACGCTACTGTGCTGCTGTAGCCAGTGAGAAGTGGGGCTGGCTCTCACACCCTCCAGGCCAGCTCTCCCGAGCTGCCCAAATGAGCAGTGAGGCTGGCTCTCCTGAGTGCCACAGCCAGTGGAGCCAGCTCTGCAGGGCCTGCTCAGCCTTCAGACATCACGATATAGCACTAGGAGACAACCCCGGAGGGATGTCTGCATGGCCTTTGGTGGTAGCGTGGGCCCTGGACRTTAAGAAGACCTCGGCTGCTTCAGGGCCCCAGCCCCGGCCGGCCCTCAGCAGCAGCACAGGCTGCTCACATCAGGCTGCCCCTCTCCACCCTCAGCGCCTAGTTCCTCCTCTCATCACAGTGCACCACTGTGCCTCCTGTTCACTTCCCAACTCTCCACCACTTGCTTATCATAGAGGCAGCCATCTGCACACTGCCGCACAGCAGTGGACATGCCTCTGGGTTCCAGGTGCGTGCGTGTTTGTGTGTGTGTGTGTGTGCCTGCTGCCCTGTGGTGGCTAGCCTGTCTTTGGTGTCTTCAGCGAATCCCCTGCCACCTGGAGCCCTATCTCTCTTGTTACTTCCTTTCTTTTTCTTTTTTTTTTTTTCTGGCTATTTTTTCCATTTATTTATTTATTCATTTTACATACGATTGCTGACTCCCTCCCCCCCAGTCCCTCTCACAGAGCCCCATAACTCCTCCCCTTCTCTTCCTATTTTATCCAAGCCTTGTGTGCCATGTTTTATGTGGACATAGAGTACTGATTTTAGTTTGCATATTGGATATGTTGTGATTTATTTAATTAAAATCCCTTTTGGGGTTTGGTTAGTTGGGTTTTTTTGTTTCTTTGTTTTTTGTTTTGTTTAGTTGGTTGGTTTTTGGTTTATTTTATTGTTGTTGTTTCCTCTCTGGTAATAGAGGCTGGTCATTTAGATTCTGGTTTTATAGTGAGCCTGGTGCATCACTGCTGGAGTGGCTGAACTTTGACAGCTGCCTCTCCTCAAGGACACAACTAACTTGTTGGTGGGTCATAGGAGCCACGCCCTTTACCATTAGCCTACAAGGGCACCTTACTCAGAGTTCTGTTTCCGTGCCGTACAATGAAAAAACACCGGATACCACCTAAGAATTGTTCCTTGTGTTACAGGAAGAATTTTGTGTGGAACATTTCTTACATTTTGAAATACCGCTATCCACATCTTAGGGGTGGTGGCTCCTCGTTAGCGGCCATCTGAAATGCCTATAATACTGTACTTACTTAATCTGAAGTGCACCAAGAAGATGGGCTTTCAACATAGGGAACCAAATGCAGCAAGATGGTGGGCAACGCTTGGCCTCAAGGGTAGGTTTCTGCACCTCTGGGCCCTTGAGTAATCCTGTCCTGTAGACTGCCAATGGATTAGAAGTGGTGGGGTTGAAAAGCTGAATTTTAAAATATATTTTAATTTTACTTAATTAGTTACACAGGACATGTCATGACCATTTTGTGCAGCATAGAAGCTAGACCAGCTGGGCTCAGACCTGGAGTGCATGGTCTTGTCTGTTGTCCCCTTGGGCCAGTTCTTTCAGGTTGGCTTGCCCCTTTCCCTTGGTGCTTTGGAGTCGGGTTCCTCAGGAGAGCACTGCTCTGTGCACTGTCTTCTTCAGTTTGATCTACTGTTGGAGAWAATAATTTTCTGGTATTTCGCTTAATTTTTATTCTTTAAATAAAAGATGAGAAGCCAAGTTGGTCCCTCCATTTATTTTAATTTTTGCTGATTTATGAGATTGAAAAGTCTGTGCTTGGACCATCTATCTCCATCTGGCCTATGTAAACAATAAAGGACTGATAGTCATGAGATTCTATGAGAACAAGAGGTTTCTGATCCACAATTGACTTGATGAGCCGTAAACACAGAAGAGAAGTAGATGCTTATTCGCTTCTCGATTATTGTCAGCAATTGCTAAATGCAAGGAGAGCKAGAACAGGCCAGTCTGCTTCTACATCTGAAAAAATTTAAAGCATTATTTCGGCCCAGCATCTGATATAAGAAAAATTGTTCCACAGTTACGTCTCTAAATGTTGTTCTAAAAACACAACATTTGCAATTACCTAATTAAATTAATAAAGGCCAATGGTAATAGAACGGATATGGAAGGTATTTTTCTGACAGACGGAGAAAACTTCCCATCTGCATGTGATTACGAACCCCCCACCCCTGCTGCTGGACTCTCCCTCTTCCTTGAGCCCACGTTTCTCACTGGGAGCCAAGAGTGCATAATCATAAAGCCTTGGCCTGCAGCCAGTACAGAGTTTTGGCTAACCTTTCCAGTGTTTGTGAAAGTAGAAGAAGCAATGCAGCTGTTAGACTGGGTCCTCTCCAGTGGAGGACGTGCTTCCTAGATGAAAGCACAAATGGTAATTGAAATGTAATTGGTGTTTCTGCCATCTTACTATTATATGCTTTCTACTTTTGTTATGAAAATTGTTCGTTTCTTAGGATTTGTTTTGTGTTTTTCTCTGGTCTATAATCTAAAGTGAGGGAATGAAAAGAAAGTTTTAGGCTTTTTTTTTYYTTTTTTTTTCTTTTTTCTTTTTAATGACTAAGTAGTTACATAYGTTGACTGAAGGTTTATTTTAAATAGCCATACAATTATGTTTAAGATACCTTACTGAAAGATTCAGGTTTCAAGTAGCAGAAAAAGAGATCTAAGTCAGAGTGCCTGAATTCTAAAACTGGCTGGAAGATTCTAGAATAGGCTCCGTATTCACTGTGCTCCCAGTGTTCAGGCTGAGTCTGCTAGAGATGAGTTTGTTCTGCTCAGTGCAGAGGTGGAATTATGCAGGTAATTTCATTGGTGTTTGGGTCTTGCACAGTTTTGTTTAGTGGGAGGAGCCTGGCTGCTGGGTGGTTCTCAGCCTTTGGTGACAGGCTTTAAACATCCCAATGGCCTCCATCCCAGAACCACTAACCCCGTTGGCMCTTGAGGTGTGCTATCAGGATGCAGTGACAATCCCAGGCCTTCCTCTATACAGAGCGAGAGTGGGGTATTGGGCAGCTAAGGGGCTAGGCCCACATCCCCTGCCAGAGCGGACTTGAAAACGGAATGGTCTGGTTCTAGACGGGTCTTTGGTGGTTTCTCAGGAGGCCTGCATAGTGCCTGTAGAGTGCACTGCAAAGATTCATGTTGAGCAGCCTCAGAGAGCGGGACTCTGGGTCCCTGGAGGAGGCAGACTCATGCCTGTCCTCATCCTGTCAGGAAGCTCTGTTTCCCCACGTGAGCTAATGCTTACTACAAGAGGTAGAGATTTTCTTTTTCCTTTTTCCCCCTTCTAGAAACTAGTATGTCTAAGCAGTTAAAATAGTACCTTTGGTACCGGGTGCTATTTATTCTGAGATAAGCATCTCAGAATAGCTGGTCTCCTCTACCTATTGTAAAACCCAGTTTCCTCTCCCTGTTAGGCAACAGTACAGATAATTTTGGCAGTTTTTGGCTTAACTGACCATTCCCAGCACCATATGCATTAAGAGGCGTTATCCCAGAGCATGCTTACCTGTTTGCTTTTCTCCTTCATGCTCCTGGGTGTATTGATGCTCCATGGTATTTTGATCAGATTGATAGCAGTTGGTAGCTGAGTGTCCCTTGCTGGTATAGAGTACCAACTTAGACCATGTCTGCTCACCTACCAAAGAATCTGGTTAGAAACCTTCCACAATCCTGAAGGCATGGCGGTGTTTTAGGACCTTTGTAAGCAAACTTTTAAGCAGTTATGTACAGAATTTGGTTGTATTCCATATTGCATATTGGTTATTGTTGAACAATTCTTTTAGATTGTAATCAGGTTTAAACAAATTGTAGAAACAGACGTTTGGTTGTGTTTAAATGGTTTTTCTGGGGTTCTCATGTTCTCAAATTTGAGTGTCACAGGCCAGCTTTTATGTAATTGTTTTGTTAATTTACAAGACCACAGACTTGTAAGTCAGCTTGGAAAACACTCAGCTAGCACTCAGAGGGAAGGCTGAGGACACGCCAAGCCGCACACTGAGGTCTGTGAGTGGCAGTTTGAGCAAACTTAATACAATTTAAACCTGGACATTTTGGCAGCCAATTGCACCTAGAACGTAAGTCATTTTGTAAAGGGAAAATAGTCTTATTTAAAATAAAGTATTTATTTATAGTAAATATTATAGGCAAATCAAGTGAAATCAGTATTTCTTTAGTTTTATCTAAGAATAGCCCATCCTACTTCAAGCCAGGTGAAAATAAATTTCTCATAAAAATTCATTCTTTGCTAAATGAATCTGCATAAAGGACAGGGTGTCCCCTTACATAGCAGCAGTTTTCACTGGGTCCAAGATTCATATGAGGGGCAGAAAGAGAATTTTTGTGTTTTATGCTTAGTTACTGGGTGACGACCTGTCGTTTCATATTGAGATGATTTTTGAGCACTTGCTATGGGGTGAATACTAGTTATGTGACAATGTCCAGAACAGGTAGGATCCTGCACCTTGAAGGTCTCTGTGTATTGGTGATATTTGATACATGGCTTCCCTTTGTGGCAGTTTCACATATTTTCATTTGATCTTTATTCCAGAAAATTGAGGTGTGCATTTCACTTGATAAATTTGCCAAGAATTTTGGCACTGGACTGCTTCCAAAGAAAAAGCTCCCMAGCAGAGTCTGTGCTGAGTGTCAGAGCACAGCTCTGGCTCACCGGGCTTCAGAGCWARTAAAGTGATGCTCTCGCCCAAGTGCAGGGCTGGCGTTTGGGCATTGGCACTATATTCTGATGTCATTTAAAACTGTTTGGAAGTATATGTAAGGCTGAAAAGACTATTTATAGTGGTCAGAAACACTRCATTGTCTGTGAACCATGATGCGAGGCCTGTTCTGAGTTAATGATTTCAGTTTTAAATGCTCTTTGTATGTGGAGCAGAAGCAAAGATGGCCTTTAACTGTTGTATATATTAATCATAGCTGTGCACTTTAAAAAAATTAGTCTGGTTCAAAATCAGTGCCTTTCGGGGCGGATGAATTACAAATCAGAGAAGCTACTTCTTCCTGGTCTTACTGTTTACTTTGAAAACAGCTGATTTTTTTAAAAAGGTTAGGACTTAGTAAGATTATATTTAAAATTAATATACTTATCACATACATAGGAAGAGAAAATGAATAACATACAAATAGCAAATGAACTTAACTCATACTTAATATCAAGATTTTTATTGAAGAAACTCAGATACTAAATGCACTTTTTATTTCATTGTTTCTTCTGTTTTTCTCTGTAAAATAGAGGAAGGACGGAGGGAAGGGATCCCAGTCTGCCCTCCGGTATTTTATAGAAATGTGTTTGTGACTATACTGTTTTTAAGTGCTTTTTAAATTTTAATTTTAGTTATGTGTGTGTGTGTGTGTGTGTGTGTGTGTGTGTGTGTGTGTGTGTAGTATTCATGGAAATCAGAAGAGGAAGTTGGATTCCCTAGAACTGTGTTTGAGACAGTTGTGAATTGCTGATATCAGTGTGAGGAATTGTACCTAGGTTCAGGACCAAAAAGTTCCTGTAATTGCTGAACAATTCTCTCAACCCTAGTAAGTCCTTAGGCTATGGTGACAAGATCTGGCTGAGTGTTTTAAAATAGAAGTAACTAAGCCACTGTGTCTCTTGCTGGCATCTTTTTAAGGGTAGTTTCACTCCTTATTGATTAGAACCTGGCCTCTGCCTCCCAAGTGCTGGGATTACAGGCATGCGCCACCACGCCCGGCTCTGGATTTGCTTATCTTAAAGAACAAGGTTTGTGTCAAGTCATATGCCCATGTGCTAGTTCCTAGTGTCCCTCTGTATCTGGTAGGAAAGTGATCTCTGAACACTGGGAATGGAGGTTTTTGCAGTTGCTTTTATTACGATGTTGTAGGCAGAAGATGGCCGGCCTTTCAGTAGTCCTCCGTAGTAGACACTGTAGGGCGGAACAGCCCACTGTGGAATTCTGCATCACAGACTGATGTATGAAATTCTGATTTTTGACAGGAAGCAGTGTGTTCCTTACCTTCCTGCCTTCTCAGGCTTTCTTTGAAGAGCACATGGAAGTTTTCTCTTTAGCTGTTTGTCATCCCTGTCCCCCACTCTGGAGTCTTATAGACATATGTATTACCTGCCATATTYCAATAGCCTACATGTACTGTCTGTTTCRTGCTTACACTAGATGCTTACATAGATTACATTAACATACTCCTCGATGAATGTTCAGTCCTTCAGGAGAAATAGCACCTCTCATTTCAAATATATGTGCTGGGAGACATGGCCAGACAATATGCTGTGCTAGGCTGTAATTAGACCTTAAATAAGGCTAGTCCACATCATCATTTATTTAAGAGCTTTGAGTTTTAGGTATACCTCTGATGTGGATAGCTAGTGAGAGTTGTACCTCAGAAGAAAAGCAAAGGTTGTTTATTAAAATTGGAGTTGAACTGATCATGGGGTCCCCAATGAAGCAGTTAGAGAAAGAACTGAAGGAGCTAAAGGGGTTTGCAACCCCATAGGAGGAACAACAATAGCAACCAACCAGAGTTCGCAGGGTCTAAACCACCAACCAAGGAGTACACGTGGAGGGACCAATGGCTCCAGCCTCTTATATGTAGCAGAGGATGGCCTTGTTGGGCATCAATAGGAGAAGAGACTCTTGGTCCCATGAAGGCTCGATGCCCCAGTGTAGGTAAATGTGAGGGCGGGAAGGTGGGGGTGGGTGAGGGCACACGCTTATAGAAGCAGGAAGAGGGGGGAAGGGATGGGAAGTTACTGGGGGGATCAGGAAAGGGGATAACACTTGAAACGTAAATAAATAAAGTATCCAATAAAAAACTGGGGTTTTGAATAAACCCGTTGACATCTGATTCTCATCCCCATGGCTTCCTATTATCTCTCCAGTRTAATCAATAGCAAAGTCCTATTCAGTAATTTCTCCTTTATTTTTTGTCTTGTTTTGTTTTCTGAGACAGGGTTTCTCTATGTAGCCCTGGCTGTCCTGAAACTTCTTTCTTAATGGTTATGACATGTAGCTGTCCATGCTGAAACTCTAGAACTTATTTAATTCATGGATCTAGGAATAACTCATTGGGAAACCGTGGAGAGCNTGCTTACACTAGATGCTTACATAGATTACATTAACATACTCCTCGATGAATGTTCAGTCCTTCAGGAGAAATAGCACCTCTCATTTCAAATATATGTGCTGGGAGACATGGCCAGACAATATGCTGTGCTAGGCTGTAATTAGACCTTAAATAAGGCTAGTCCACATCATCATTTATTTAAGAGCTTTGAGTTTTAGGTATACCTCTGATGTGGATAGCTAGTGAGAGTTGTACCTCAGAAGAAAAGCAAAGGTTGTTTATTAAAATTGGAGTTGAACTGATCATGGGGTCCCCAATGAAGCAGTTAGAGAAAGAACTGAAGGAGCTAAAGGGGTTTGCAACCCCATAGGAGGAACAACAATAGCAACCAACCAGAGTTCGCAGGGTCTAAACCACCAACCAAGGAGTACACGTGGAGGGACCAATGGCTCCAGCCTCTTATATGTAGCAGAGGATGGCCTTGTTGGGCATCAATAGGAGAAGAGACTCTTGGTCCCATGAAGGCTCGATGCCCCAGTGTAGGTAAATGTGAGGGCGGGAAGGTGGGGGTGGGTGAGGGCACACGCTTATAGAAGCAGGAAGAGGGGGGAAGGGATGGGAAGTTACTGGGGGGATCAGGAAAGGGGATAACACTTGAAACGTAAATAAATAAAGTATCCAATAAAAAACTGGGGTTTTGAATAAACCCGTTGACATCTGATTCTCATCCCCATGGCTTCCTATTATCTCTCCAGTRTAATCAATAGCAAAGTCCTATTCAGTAATTTCTCCTTTATTTTTTGTCTTGTTTTGTTTTCTGAGACAGGGTTTCTCTATGTAGCCCTGGCTGTCCTGAAACTTCTTTCTTAATGGTTATGACATGTAGCTGTCCATGCTGAAACTCTAGAACTTATTTAATTCATGGATCTAGGAATAACTCATTGGGAAACCGTGGAGAGCRGCTGGTGCCTGGTGATGGGTCAGAGGTGTGAAGAGGTTCAGTCACTTATGAGAGCAGGGAAGGGCCACAGTTAGAGAGCCAGAGCAAAGGAGTAGACTCCTAAGTGGGTGCTGAGGGCTCTGGGGCCACAGTGTAGCTGATCCATCTTGGTCAGCAGATGGCACCAAATAGCTATAACTTCCTTGGTGACGGCTTTGCCCTGTTTGGGCTTCTCCTTGAGTTGGATTTTATCAACTTTTCTATACTTTGAATGATTATACTCCAAGGAGTTAATAGTTCTGTAAAGTTTTTCTCTACTAGCGATAGAATATTCCAAGACAGATTTTATAAAAGGCTGTGTTGTTGCACTAGTCATGAAAGTTGACCATCTCCAAGGTTACTAGTGTGACTGTGTGGCTGGTCCTTCCCACTTCTTGCCCCAATCCCTGCATTAAAATTGCTTAGCTATAAGGTCATTCAGTCAATAGGTTTTAGCTAGTTAATTTGTGGTTTTGTGAAATCCTGTAAATATGTTGTTAGCATAACTGTTAAATTAGTATACCAACACATTTGTGTAGTTGGGCTTGATTGCATCTGTCTGGTAGGAGTCTCACTCTCATTAAGGAATTTGATGTTGATGGTGTGGTGGATGACTGCAAGAGCAGATGCTGTGGGTCACTTGTCAGTGGACTTGGTGCTCTTTCCTCAAGAGCAATAGGATACATGGATGGCTTGTGAGAGAACTATAATGCTAAAAGAGGAAGCAAGGGACTGCTTGGGCCACTGATGGAGCCATTCCAGACACAGGTGGCTCATGTCAGCATGGAGACCCTAGTGCAGCACTGTGCTGCTGGGTGGTGGTCTTGTCTGGTTAGCACACAGATGCTAGTGATGAGCTGTGCAGACTGTCCCCTGTGCACATGCCTGGTGCACCCTAAGTGACAGCTGGGTCAAGTGAGCACCCACGCACAACACTCTTACTATCCGTTCTTTAATCTTAAGGTGAGGAGAGAGGAGGAGAGGAGATAACCAGCAGCATTCATTTCCCTTGTGATCTTTCTACCACAGAGACAGAAGCTATCTCTATYATATTGCCTTCTTAGATTTGCAGTTAACTTACTTGGATAGCTTTGTGTGACTGGCTGAGCCTGAGTCCCTGTAGTGAAATTGAACACATACGGGAATTTAACCATGCCAATAGAATCGAGCACAGAGACTTAGAAAKGGCTAGGCCGTAGGACTAGCCATTCTGTACCAAGAAGCATTCAAGAGCCCAAAAGACCAACCAGGAGCAGACTTCGATGTAATCACATTAGGGTCTCTTTATTCCAAGCTCAAGTCTAGACTTACCACTGACCCGCAGGATGGTTTGGTGAAGCAGCCCTGGACTCTCAGTGGGACAAGGTTTTACAGGAAATAGTAAGCAAGGCATGGAGATTTCTAGCCTGGCAAGCATCTAATTGGGGGCTCTTGTTGTCCATTAACATAATTGGCTGGTTCTAGGTGTCAAACCATAAACTTAACTTCTTTTCTCCTGGTTGATGGTTGTTAGGAAGTGAAGTGTCAAAGGCTGGCTTATACCGKGAAGGTACAGATTTGTTGGGGAATAACCTGGAAACTGATGCTGACATAGGTTTTGTTAGGGAGTAACTTGGAAATTGGTGCTAGACACCGGCCTGTTAGTTAACCAGAGTTCAGCCTTAGGTCTGGTTCTTTAAGATGGAGTCTGAACCCAAAATCTGGTCTTTTCAACCAGGCCTTTCTCCAAGTCCTGTCATCACGGATGCCTGACACATATACCCACACACACCACTACCATATTCAGGCCTACTACTGCCATTGCCAAACCACTTCCATCTCTGGAGTAGTCTCCAACCAGCTCTGCTTCTGACTTTGCTTCCTAGAATCCGTTTCCACATGGCACCAAGAACCTTACAATCACGTTCAGCAGTGGCAGATGCTGGCTCGAACGAAGGTCATCATGCTAGACTCAGCCAAGTCTGGCCTGGCCCTGCCTAGCTCCCTTAGCCTTGTCTCTCCTTACCTTTCCCTCTGCACACCCGACTCCAGCTAAACTGAGCATGCCATGGTGTTCCCTTTGTCTGGTGTGCCGCTCTTCTTGATCTGGGCATGATCTGTACCTTTTACAGACCTATTTCAGAACTAAGCAGCGTATTTAKTTCTGACCAGTCTAAAAGAGCCACTCTCAAATTTGTCTGTTGGTATTTTATTTTCCTTAAACTCTCTGGCTTCACTTGTGTGTTTTTGTCTCCCTTCGATGAGTATGTAAGTTTCACTTGTATCATTTATTGTTCTCCCTGGGAATCTAGAGCAATGCTGAGCATGTAGTAATTTTTCAATGTATTTGGGTTCTGCATGTGAGTAATGGCTTTATCGAATGGAGAAACTGTATTTAAAACTAAACGTATTTCTCTTAATCTTCCAAGAATACATTGATAAAGCTYATTTCATAATTATTCCTAAGAAACCGCCGTTACTCTCGGTGAGCTCKRAGGGAGTGGATATTACTATTGGKRTTGGTCGTAGAATTTATAGTAACAATGGAATAAATAGTTACAGTACTTACTGAGTACTGTTCATGGATACTATATGTAAGCATATAGTTCAAGCATACCATATGCTTACATATTAACCTTAGGCATCATTTTAATATGTAAATGAGATGTAGAAACAGAATGGTTTGTTAGTTTTTTTTATATAGTAGTTTATGAATGAGAAACTAGAAGGTAATAGACAATAAAACTAAATGAATTCATTCAAAAAGACCCACATAGATGTTGCTATAGCCCTGATAAACCATTAAACCTTCACCTTAAACTTTATTTTTGTTTTTTTCTTTGTTTTTCTCTGTTTTGGCTTTTTTTTTTTCAAGACATGGTTTCTCTGTGTGGCCATAGCTATCTTGTGCTCCAGGCTGGCCTCAGACACATAAAGATCAGCCTGCCTCTGCCTCTGCGTCCTGAGCGTTGGGATTAGAGGTGTGCGCCACCACTGTCCAGCCACTTTAACCTCCTTTAAGAAAGAATATTCATTTGGCATCCAGCATCTCCTTCAGCCTTCCCCTCCTCTGTGTTTGGAGACAGCATTGAAGTATCACGGCCCGGGTTGCTCATGTGATATGAAGCAGAGCCAAAGTTCAGAATTGGCCGTGGCTCTAGAAGGCACATCTGGACAAGCAGCAGAAACTCTCCAAGCTTCTGACTGTCACTCCAGCAGGCCTGCCTGTCGAGGCTGTACACCTTGTATACACACCTGTGCTCTTCCTTTTGTCCTCATAGAACTCTGAGAAGCAGCTGATGTGGACAAGCAGCTGAGACCGTCAGGATGACGACCGCGGTGGCCACAGACTATGACAACGTTGAGATCCAGCAGCAGTACAGCGACGTGAATAACCGCTGGGATGTGGATGACTGGGACAATGAGAACAGCTCGGCGCGGCTCTTTGAGCGGTCCCGCATCAAGGCCCTGGCGGGTGAGTATCCGGATGTCGTGTGTCCCACCTGTCACTAGATGTTCTGAAGTCCCTTGAATATCAACAATTTCTCCTTTAAGCTGTCTTGCTTATCCCCTTACTTTAACATATCCTATGAGAGTTAGCTGATCCTTTTGTAAGACATTTACTTTTGGAGAGCTGCCAACCTTAATGGCCAACATAGTTTAGAACACAGTAAGTAATGTTTACAGCAATTAAGAAAGAGCTACTAAGAGTTTGTAAGGATTTTTTTATTTCTGACACATCTTTCACGTCAATGTTTTAGCATACTATATTTATATAAAATATCCTGCTGGGCTGTGTACTTAGTGCCAGTGGCAGATTAGCTGATCTTATCAGAGCAAGGCTGGTGAGTATCTCGTACAAGGGCTTTCCATCTGGAAAGCAGCGGTCCTGTGGCAAGGCTGTATTTAATGCTGTTATGAGCAGGTCTGCCACTGATCACTCCCGTTAGTGTGGATTACCCTTCCTGTGTGAGCRCTTATTCCCGTGCTGCTGCCGAGTCCATAGAACATTTCAGTGGCCCTCCTTAGGGGACAGCACGTCATGGAAAGGTTCCATCACTTTGAAAACTTACAGTATCAAATATGTAGAAAACGAGTCAAAATGGAGTGTGTTTAAGGTACTCTCTGCATGTACTTTTGAGATGTTAGAGGAAATGGTTTCAGACTGAGAATGCAGGTTAATGATTTTTTTCCTTTTGGTGTCATTAATTCTGATAGATTATGTCACAGTATGAGCAGATACATTCACTATTGATTCTTAATTCTGGTTCAGTTTTCTGTTGTCTATATAGTAGAATCTGATTATGAAACAAGCATTGTTTTCAACTCAAGTGGCTAAAGTGACAGAGAAATTATTTGTCACAGAATCAGCAGATTCCAGCTTTAAATAAAATTTCTCATGAGCTTAAATGATAGGATCAGGTTAGCTCAAGGCAGTTGTCCTTAGCCTATAGGCCTTGAGCCTTTTGAGGGTCAAATGACCCTTTCACAGGGATCACCAAAGACCATAGATATTTACATTACAATTCATAGCAGTAACAAAATTACAATTATGGATTTAGCAACAAAAATAATTTTGTAGTTGGGGGTCACCACAACCTGAGGGTCATATTAAAGGGTCACAGCGTTAGGAAGGCTAAGAACCACTCCCTTTGGAAATGAGCTCATGAGTGTGACCTCATGAGTGTGGTCTGTGCTCCTGGGCCCTTTGGTTCTTTGTCCTTCTTTTTCATGAGTCCTCATTTGAGACTTAAGACCACTCTGCTGGTGGTCTCTTATTAGTTATGTCCGATCATAAGCTTCATGCTCTAGTTCAAGCTAACTGTGTTGTCTCATTTTAAGGACATTTTATCTACACAATGTAAATCAGTTTCTTGGTTTTTTTTTTCTGTTTTTCACATGCATGTGAAATACACGTACAGGTGTGTGCACATGTTTTGGATGTATGTAGGTACATGTGCATGCGTACATTTGCACAAGTGCGTGGAGACCCAAAGTTGCTATGTGTTCTCTGCCTTAGTCACTCTCTGCCTTACCTGTCAGGGTCTCACTGAACCCGAGCATCCCGAGTTCTGGGTAGTTTAGGGTGCCAGCTTGCTCCAAGAGAGGCCCGTGTCTGCCTCTGGAGTACAGGACTTGTGGGTGTCTCCATGTCGTTTGGCGTATTATGTAGTCCTCACACATGCATGCCAAGCTCTTTATCCACTGAACCACCCCACCCCACCACAGCTCTGTGTGTTTTTCTCTGTGAGACA
>BDUI01006269.1:62087-74580 GCA_002335545.1 Apodemus speciosus
CCCCCCCCCCCAACATGCATCAGTTGCTGCCTTTTAAGTGCTCTTCTTTCTGCGCTAGCAGAGTGTTAATTTCTACAGGAGGAACAAGAAGTCTTTTCTTCAGTCTTAAGCCTAATCTCATGGAAGCCCTTGGGTCCAGTAGAAGTTCCGTTAAAGTCACACAAACATGAGTGCTGTTGGGATCCAGATTCATTTTGTTTTTACCTYCTGGTGTTTTGAGTTGCTGCCATGCTAGTTTAGTTGAGCTTTGGAGCGTTCTGTGTGTGCCACAGAGAAATCGGTGTCCCCCTTCCCAGTCACACAGTGGGGGGCAGCAGTCTCCCTTCAGACTCTTTGGCTTTTGCACAGCTCCCTGTGTGGGGTCTGGAGGCTGACTCTGAGGGAGTCTGGAACTGGAYTGAAGGGATCTGTTCTGTAGGGAGGGGGATCCTCAGGTGCTGGTCTACTCCCCCCACATCTCCTGTTCTCAGCTCCATCTTTCCCCTCCCCCCTTTCGCTTCCCTTCCTGCTTGTCGAGATCAGGGAAGCTGAAAACCCAACCCTTACATCAAAAGAGCTTGAAAAATACTTGGAGCAAAATCTGCTAACTGTGCATCCTCGCTCTGTGCCGGGACCGATATTAAATCAGGAAATGGCACTGAACAGCCGCTCCAAACACAGAAACAAGGGTTGTCAACACAGAAACCAAAAGCAATCTCTAACAGGCAGAGGTGAAAAGGACCTGGCACAAGGCCTGAATGGGGGCTGAGACCCAGGAGGGAGGGGTTCCTAGGCTGGCTTTGCGCTGACCAGCATTTAGAAGGCAAGCAGCTTCCCAGTTCTGGCACCAAGAGATGGAAGAGAACGAAGTGTGCTGTTTAAATACTGCTTAGACCCTTCTTTGTCTTTCCATAGATGTCTATTAAGCACCTACTGTGTGCCTCCCAGAGAATGATAAAGATGCCTGCCCAGATGGAGATGATTTGGTGGCTCCTCAGACAGAGCTGCAGTTCTTTGGCCCCTGGAGTGCTGCTGGCTCTTGCCGAGGCTTGCGGCTCTGTCTCCAGCTTCTCTGGAACAGCTCCCCCCCCCCAACCCGACCCCCACCAGGGACCCAGGAGACAGGTCCCTTAGTTGGACGACTATTCCTGCCAAGCCTTCTTGCTTCTGTGTTTGATAAATTTCTGCTCAGCTTCCAAAGCCTCAGGCAAATATCTCTTCTCCGCCAAAGTCTTCTCTGCCCCTACCATGCCCCTGGCCTCTAGCATCATTTGCCTTACCCCTGATCACACTGTGAATATACCATCACCACAACACCCTCCCGGCTGCCATAGCAAGGTCCGCAATTTCCTGGATGGAGGAGCCATCATCTCCCAGCAATGCTTACAGAATTGACATAAAAATGAAAAAAAAAAAAAAAGACCTGATAAAACCCATTGTTGATGGATTACCACCCTAGCTTCAGATGGGAAATTAAATAGGTACAATCTTGTTGGAAGCTAATTTGACAATATTAACATTGATAATGCGCCTATCTTTCAATCTAGCATTTCCTTTCCTTGCTCTGAAGAGAGATGCTTGCACGTGTGTTAAAAGGAACACGTATAAAAGCTGTTAGTTGCAGCATCTTTTGCAACAGAGAAGCTTAGAAACGCCTTAAACGCCCATCCATATGGGACTTGCTTTTTTAAAAAAAAGAAGAAAAGAAAAAGAAAAATGAGTGGGTATCCATTGGGCAGAATGCTGCACATACATTAAAAGGAAAGAAGCAGAAGGGAGGATATTGACATGGTTACTGAGCAGACTAAGCTAGCTGAAGCTGGAGACATCGATGCTACAGATACATTGTTGCATATTTTACTTCAGGAAGCTAGTCTAGTGCATTTGTCTTGCATATTTCATCTTTAAAAAAGGCAAAAAAGGGAGAAAGGGGGGAAGAAAAAAGGGAGAAAGAGCTAGAGTAACCACAACAGCCACTGTCTGACCAGAGGCTAGCTTCATCACAGCCCACCATCAGCATCATTCTATCAGCTTTTTGCAATGGAAAGATGTTCACTTCCTCAGTATCTAGAAATTGGCTCCCCAGCAGGAGGAATATCAGGCGAAGGAGGGAAAACCAAGGCCAGTGGATTAGGGGAACCAAATCACCCCTGTTCCTTGGGCCAGTCTTGTGATGCTGGGAGGATAGGGGAGAGGAAGTTACTGGGACAAGCAGGAGAGATCTGAGCAATTCTGAGTCTGCCCAGTTTTTTACTTCATTCATTCATTCATTCACCCACTCACTCATTCATTCATTCTATAATGGCGGTTGGATCCCTCCCGCTATGGGTATTATGTTGGCTGCTGGGAACACGGAAGTTCAAGGTCACCCCAGGTTGTTTCTCCAACTGTGTTCCGATAATCTGTGTGGATCAATAATCTATGTTTATACTGCATTTTCTCAAGTGAAAATCATTTGCTGTCTGACACTATTGTATGTGGTTTTCCTAGAATGCTAAGGACCTCTTCACCCAACTACAACTTAAATCCTCCTAAGGCCTGAGAAGATTCACATCCTATCCTTTCTAACTCCTTCAGAGACAAGCAATCAGGTCATTCTGGGTAGAGGGTAGGGTCATGTGCAAAGGCCCTGTTGTAGAAAACAGCTTAGCCTGTGGTGGAACTTAAAGGAATTGATATGCCTGGAGCATTAGTGTGTGTGTGTGTGTGTATGTGTGTGTGTGTGTGTGTGTGTGTGTGTGTGTGTGTGTGGTGTGTAGTGGGGGATAAATAGAATTCTAGTCAGAGTAGAAGAAATCACATTCTGTTCCTTTGGGGAGTGGAGAGGAGGAGACAGAATGATCAATTTCATAGACCAAGATTAACTAGCTCTATTGCTTCATGGGAAAGCAAAATGCAACCAATCAGTCCACAGCCAAAGCCTCAGTTGTCTTTTAAGCCTTGGATGAGGAGAGGTACCTGATGGAGAACCAGAGAGTCCTTGGGGTGGAGCGATTCTGTAGAGGCTATGAGAGGTAAACCAATGTGGGCTTGGATTCTTTAATGGTGGCCTTGGGTCAAGGTCTCTCTCCCCTTATCTTTCTCTGTTCCCCCTCTTTCTTTTCTTCTCTTTCCTTCTGTCTTCCAAATCCACCCTTTATTCTCCCTCTCCTTTTTTGTCTCTCAGATATTTAAAGGGAGATTAATTCCCACTAAAGGTCAAACTCAGGACACAGGCAGGACCATCAACATCAGGGCTGAGAATCAGAGTCAACCTTGGTAGTGGGGAGGCCAAGGGTAAGAAAGGGACAGGATGGGACTACTGCAAGCCTTCACTCCGGTGGCCCCACACACTAAGGGTAGAGAAGGGACCCAAGGGTGCTTGTGACATCCACAACGAGGCAGTAAAACATTTCCCTTAGAATTAGGAAGAGGCTCAGTGGTGACAAGAACAGTCACTAGTCTTAGAGAGAGTTGGAAATCCCAACCTTTCTGTACAGACACCTGGGTCCACGGGTCACTGCTCACTCAAGGTAGAAAAACCCTTCCCCTACCGCACAGGATTCTGATGTCACAAGTTCTGCTTTATTATCTCTGTGCACATTTACATGAGAATCACTTAACCTCTGTGAGCCTCCCTATGTCTTTGGGTGAGCTTGACCACTTCAGGACCCTTGATGAATATGATGCTCTTAGGACAATTATCTGCCAATCTATGCAAAGTAGGAATACTGACAGCTGCTGCCTAGGAGAGATGTATCAGAATCCAAATGGCAAAGTGAATAATAGGCCTTTCAAATTCTCTTCGAGGCGGTACCGCCCAGTGGTTATGGAATGTGAGTCTGGTGTGTAACCTAAAAATTTCTCTCTGACACACTGAAACAAAGCAAAAAGAAGTGGACGTTTCTGAGGTAGAACAAATCCTCACTCCTGTGCTGCGCACCGGGAGGGGTTCTCCATCTCCACTGGGCAGATGGTGTAACTGATTGCTACAGGGCCAGCGGTACCAGGATCCAGAGCAGCTCCAAACCTTTTTGAAAGTGCTGCTTTGGATTTTGCTGGCGGTTGTGCGAGGTGGGGCTAAGCGGAAGTGAGAGCTACTGTCGGGARGGAGGGAGAGGGAGAGCAGAACGCCTTCTCCAGTCACCCTTTAGGAAGCCACAGACTTCCAGAGGTCTTCAGACAACACAGGCACTAGGACATCTTCTCTTGGGGTCTTGTGAAGGTAGCACAGACCTCAGGACAACAAGAGAAGTGTGGGTGACAAAAATGTCCGAAGGCAGGCTTTTGTAGTTTTTGTTCTTTCCAAACGCTAGTCCCTCCCTAGTAGAACGCAGGACCCGGGGCCCCGGGGGTCCTGGGGTCCAAGGGCTTCTGCTTGGTGACTTCGGATAGACCCTGCTATGTAGGGGCTGCAAGCCTCCAATTTCTACATGCAGAAAGCTGTGGTTACTCACCCAGTACACACACACCGCGTACACACGCACACTCCTGTGTGCCATAAATCTCACTCCTACACTCGCAGATCCGCCTACGCGAGCTCACAAAGCACCTGCAGCCCTCCGGGAAACCGGGAAGAGCCGCGCACCTCAGCGCAGGTGCCAGGGCGCCGCCCTAGTCTGAAAGCGCAGACCGGAGGGCGCGCCACTGGGTATCTATCGGGTTACCCTGATGGCACGGCAGAGATGTCACTAAGAAGGCAGCGTCGAGAGAACCTCATGCTCTGTCTCTTGCTCTCCAACGTTTTGGAGAGTAACTTTTGCTCCTAAAATAGGAGTGCAAAGCCGGGTGTCTAGGACCCTTTGAGTCCCTCCATCACTGCGATGTATGTAGTTAAAGAATTCCAGGATGATGCAGCGGCGCTTGCTTTGGAGGAAAAAAAATCCTCAAGAATGAGTTTAGGCGCTAGGTAGGAACTATTCGGCACAAGGGCTTTGGCCACTGGCAATCCCGGCTTTCCTTCGGTGCTGGGCCTCCTGCCTCTTCCCCTTGCTTCTCCGACTCTCCACTTCTTTCAACCACCCATCGAGGTCTTACAGCGCTCCCAGTTAAAAGGAGTCGCTGCGCCCTCTCCATCTCCCCTGTCTTTCAGGGTTAGGGACCAGTCCTTTGTCCCGTCCTGCTGTAATACCATAGACCAGGAGGAATCCTCACGCGAATACCGAGACTGCTGTGGCAGTCTGGAGAGAGAAAGGTCATTAGCCCAGGAACTCCAAAACCGTACAGCAGAAAGCATAGGAATTAGAATGGGGGAGGCTGGACCATGAAATGGGACAGGCTGTGAGCAAAGGCTGGAGTGACTTTCCTGTCTCACTCTCGCGCCCACCTGAGTGCGGTGTTCTCTCTCTCCCCCTCCACTCTCCCTACCTCTCCTCCCTCTCCCCCCTCCCAGGAAGGAGGGACTACCCCAGGACAGAAAGGGTTAGGGAGGGGGAGGAGAAGTGAACCTAGGAGCCGCTGAGATAGCTCATCTAAAGCCCAGGGGAAGAGAAAGGTTACAACAGAGAGTCACGGGGACAAAGAGGAGCAAAACGGCCCGGACAAAGACCGAGCCCCCCAACCCTGAGAGAGTAGCGCTTCTTCTGGGGTTTTATAACTACTGGTTTGGGGCCAGAAGAGTCCTCTTCAAGGGCCACATTCTTGAGAAGTGGCTTTCAGCCCTCCGTGATGACAGAGACAAGCGGGAGCAAGCACTGCTCTGCTGCCCTGCCCAGTGTTCCCGGGAGGGTGTGCAGTGAGGCGCGCACTCGGGAAGCGCTGCGTCTCGGATGACTCGGGATGGCGGGGCGGCGAGGCCAAAGCTGGAGTCCCGCGCTGGAGTCCTGTGCGTGCGTGTGGTGGTCGAGGCTGGAACCCGGGTTTGCAGAGACCCGAAACTCTAAACCTGAAATGGCCTTAAAAATGTGCCCTGACTGAGCCGAGGTCGGAGCGCACGCTCTCCTCTTAGGACCGCAGTTGCGACTCTTACACGGAGAGTAGGTGTGCCCAGCGCCCACCTTCTCTGCGGGAGGTGCAGCCTAACAGTCGCAGCTCTCTGCCTAGGCAGTCGAATCATTTCTGCCGAGAGCGCACTTCTCCAAAAGTGCGATTCGAGGAGATTTCCCCACCAGTTAGTTCACTGATCTAAACCTTTTAGGTGAAGTTTTGGTTAAAATACACCCATTTGGTTAAAATTAGGCTCCCGAGACCACTCTCTGCCCCGTCTTTCCGAAGGTATTAAGGGGGGGGGGAGGCTTTTCTTATTGATCGGAAGCAAATTTTTCTTTCTGTTAGAGGGGGGGGGGAAGGTCTCGTCTGGTTGTCAATGCTGCGGGCCACTGGTCCCCGTGCGCGAGGTTGGTGGGCAGGTCCTGTGCGTGCAGCCAGCAGCCAGGACWCACTCACCCTGCGCTCATCTTTCCGCATCCTGAGCTGGGAAGCAGAAAGCGACGCGGGAGCCGAGTCGGATCTCCGGATCCAGCGAATACGACATCTATTCACTTTTGGGGTCGGGGTCGGGGTCTGAGGAAAGTCCCGCATTTCCCGCCCTTCTGGGCCAGGGCAGGGAGTCTTTGTCGGAGCCCTACAGCCCCGGCTGAAAGCCCGGCGTGCTGCCTTCCGCCTCCGTCTGCGTTCCGGAGAAGTTTCTCACCTGGTAGCTCTGGCCCCTCGTCACCTGGCGTTTTCAGTTTAGGACACTGATCTCTCCAGCTCAGGACCTTCCCTCGAGGGGAGTAGCCCCCAAGCACACCTCGAAGGCTTGCATATGGACTTTCAGAAAAGGTGAGCAGAGAGGGTTAGTGGTTGAGTCCGAAGATGAAATCGGAGGGCCTGTCATATTTCCAGAGGAATCTACCCTTGCTTCCAAGGTGCACACAGCCTGCGTTCAGGCCTGCCTTGGTTCGGTCAGTTAGCAGGACCTGCACGGGTCCGAGGCGCCGTCCAAGCCTTCCCGCAAAGAACCAACCGGTTCAGGGCGCCGTTGCGCACCGTGGCCACTTGGGGTCGCACTTTATGCCTGTTTGAATCTCCCTGCAGCCGTCAGAATCTCCGACCAGCTTAATCCTTACAAAACGTTCAGACAAAAACAGGGCCCGGTTCCCCAACATCCCAGAGCCACTGAGTGCACAGACTGGTGTTGGTCTCGGCTCCGAGCCTCGGAGTTGTCAGGTTTCCACACGACTGGCAAGTGAAAGGTATTCAGAGCCTTTGGGCCGACTCTTTTTTTTGTTTACCTTCTTTGGGAGCATTTTGGGGGTGGGGGAGTGAATGCACCGAGCGGCGAGACCACTGGAGTTCTGTCTTCTGAGCTCAATCACTGAACTCGCAAGGAGAGGAACAGCGTCTCGGCCCGAGGAACCTTCCTAGAGGTTAAGAGTTAGATCCGAACAAAACTCTTGGAGCCCCAACCCCGCCCTCCCCCGCCGCATACATTAGCGCAGACCTACAGAAACACCGGCACGCACGACACACACTCGCTCGGCCCCGCGGCGCCGAGGACACACGGAGCGTCGCCCACTGGGCGGGGGCCGCTTGGGAACAAAGGGCCAGGGAAGCGACATCCCGGCGCTTATCCTGAGCCTACTTGGGGGTGACACCGGCCGAGAGTGGGAGTGTAAAGAGTGTGTAGGGAGGCGTGAGTGCAGACGGGGGGTGGGAACGGCGGCTTGGTCCAGAAGTGGGGCGCGCACCGAAGGCAAGCGTGCGGGAACCTCGACTCAGAGGGTGTGGGGGGTTGGGACCAGGCGGTTCGTCCCACTCGGCTCCAGTCCTCCTCCAGGCCTCAACGGCTTCGGGGCTCCTCCGGCCTCCAGTCAGCTGACGCGGGGGGCGGGGGAGCTGTCAGGCACGCCCCGCCCAGCGTCGCCGGGCCGCAGGGGCCGTGCAGCCATTGGCCAGCACGCCGGGCCGCTTGGGCCCCCGCGCTCCAGTGACATCAGGAAGCGATAAAAGGCGGCGGCGGCGCCAGCTCCTGCACAGCTGCACCGCCGGGCTGCGAGCGGCTGCAAGCAAGAAAGCCCTAGAGCCAAAGAGCCGGAGAGCGAGCGGCGGGCGCTTTGCCCCGCGCCTCCCCTCTGCCCCTGCGCGCACCTCGCCGGCTTCTCTACCCTGCCCCGGCTCGACCTGACTCGTTCCCGGCGCGGTCGCAGCCCCGAGCTCCGGGGCAGCTCAGGCAGCCTCGGGAGGACTCTCCGGCGCGCCGCCGCGTCCCCAGACAAAGGCTTGGCCGGCGGCCCCGGCCCGCTGCGCCCTCGGCTCCCCGCCTCCCCGGCTTGCCGCTCTTCGCCCCCGCGTTTGGCTCGGCGCGTCCCGGCCGGCCGCAAAGTTTCCCCCGCGGCAGCGGCGACTGAGCCTCGCTTTTAGCGATGGCCGCGGAGCTGAGCATGGGGCCAGAGCTGCCCACCAGCCCGCTGGCCATGGAGTACGTCAACGACTTCGACCTTCTCAAGTTCGACGTGAAGAAGGAGCCATTGGGGCGTGCGGAGCGTCCCGGCCGGCCATGCACACGCCTGCAGCCGGCTGGCTCGGTGTCGTCCACCCCGCTCAGCACACCGTGCAGCTCCGTGCCTTCTTCTCCCAGCTTCAGTCCGACTGAGCAGAAGACCCATCTGGAGGACCTGTACTGGATGGCGAGCAACTACCAGCAGATGAACCCCGAGGCACTCAACCTGACGCCCGAGGACGCGGTGGAGGCGCTCATCGGTTCGCACCCAGTGCCACAGCCGCTGCAGAGCTTCGACAGCTTCCGTAGTGCGCACCACCATCATCACCACCACCACCCTCATCCGCACCACGGGTACCCGGGAGCCGGTGTGACTCACGATGAGCTGGGCCCGCACGCTCACCCGCACCATCACCACCATCACCAAGCGTCGCCCCCGCCGTCCAGCGCTGCCAGTCCGGCGCAACAGCTGCCCACTAGCCACCCGGGGCCRGGACCGCACGCAGCAGCCGCGGCGACGGCTGCGGGCGGCAACGGTAGTGTGGAGGACCGCTTCTCTGACGACCAGCTGGTGTCCATGTCCGTGCGTGAGCTGAACCGTCACCTGCGGGGCTTCACCAAGGACGAGGTGATCCGCCTGAAGCAGAAGCGGCGGACCCTGAAGAACCGGGGCTACGCCCAGTCGTGCAGGTATAAACGCGTCCAGCAGAAACATCACCTGGAGAACGAGAAGACGCAGCTCATTCAGCAGGTGGAGCAGCTTAAGCAGGAGGTGTCCCGGCTGGCCCGCGAGAGAGACGCCTACAAGGTCAAGTGCGAGAAACTCGCCAACTCCGGCTTCAGGGAGGCGGGCTCCACCAGCGACAGCCCCTCCTCTCCCGAGTTCTTTCTGTGAGTCGTGGCGGGTCCCGGCCCTCGCCCTTGCCCCGGCCCAGACTCCCTATCCTGTGCCCCTAGCCCTGGACTCCCTGTCCCTGCCACGGCCCCGGCCTTGACCTGTTTGACTCGAGCTAGAGGGAGGAAGGATGCGCGGGTCGCCGGAGACCGGGTGGGAGCAAGGGCGGGTGGAGAACCTTGGCTAAGAAGAGGGCAGCGCAGGGCAGCGCAGCMTCTTAGACTTGGGCAGAGTTAGAGAGACCCGGCGGGTGGGAGGTCCCGGAGTAACTTTTCTCCAAGCTGGAAGGCCGCGAGGCATATTCCAAGGAGTCGCCAAGGCCGTCTGGACACTTCTGGCTCYGAGAACTTTGTGAGTGCCAGGGCCGCCGCTTTGCAGCCCAGGACTCAGTTCGCCCCAGGAAGAGCAGAGGAGAGGAGAGGGACTCTGTGGAGTCCCCGTGGGCGCGAGGCAAGGCTGAGCTAAGGAAGGAAAAACAGACATCACTGTCTGTCCAGAGTACGGAGAACACTGCCTCTCAGCGGGAGACGCGGGCCTCAGTTAGGACTTTCGGCGGCGCGCGAAGGAAAAAAAAATCTCATCAGTTTTAATGCCTGCTCGATTATATAGAAAAATACGAAAATCTGCATTAAAAATATTAATCCTGCATGCTGGACATGTATGGTAATAATTTCTATTTTGTACCATTTTCTTGTTTAACTTTAGCATGTTGTTGATCATGAATCAGAACCCCCTTGTTTCTTTGGGTGAGAAGGGATACAGTTCCTAAACTCCCGCGGCTGCGAGCGAGCAAGCGGAGTTTCAGTCGCCGGCCGGCTTGTAAATTACCCGCCCGGCCAAACTACATTGAGAAGGTAGCAGCAAGCTGAGTCTTTGTTTGGGTTTATTATTATGGCATTTTTGTTTGTAAGTAAAAATAAAAGAAAGAAAGAAAGAAAAAAAAAACCACCAAGCCCAACTTTGTCGGGGGGAATCCTTGGAATTTGTCTCTTGCTCCCTCTTCCTTCCCGCTTCAGTTTTAAGTTTTGTTGGGGGAAAGATAAGAGGGAAAACTGCGGAGATCCACACCGTGCAGGAGCGTGCCCTCTATCTTTGCCTGGTCTTGGGGCCAAATAGACCCCCCCCACACACACACACACACAAGGAGAAAAGAAAGACCGGCTTTGCGTCCTAAGAAGTCAACCCAGGGCTGGCTTGGAATCCTTCAGAAGGGCGCTAATTGCAAGGTCCCTCCCCACCAGGGCTTTGGGTGAAAAGATTTCTCCCACCTCTTGCTACAAGTTAATGATGATCTGAGCTCCCCCTGAGCCAAAAGCCATTCTTAGAATGTACTAGAAACCCACACATTGGCAACTAATGCTACAACTCTCAAGTGCGTTCTTTAGACCAATGCGTTCTGTGTTTCTCTGCTGTCCGGATAGCAGGGAGACTTATTGGTGGTGTTCGACTCCCTTCCGTTGTACAGTAGTTATAGGGGAGGTTTGGGTGTTTTTCTTTATTGTTACTTTTGTTTCTGCGGGTCAGTAAAAGGATTCAGTTGCACTGACAAAAATACCAAAATGAAAGCGTACTTTTAAAAATTCCCACCTGAATTTGCTGGCGCTGCTGGCTGGATGCTTTTTTTGTTCGTTTGTTTTTGAGTTTGTATTAGTTGATAAATTTACAGTAAATAACAAGATTGTATGAACCGCATGGTGCTTGCAGTTTTAAATATTGTGGATATTTGTCCTGCATTGGAAACGAGCTTTGGTTTTTACTGATTCAACTGTGTTGAAATCAAACTTGCCGCAACGCAACAGAAATTGTTTTTAATTTCATGTAAAATAAGGGATCAATTTCAACCCCCCTGCTTATGATATGAAAATATTAAAATCTAGTCTTATTGTAGTTTTAATTCAGACTGGTTTCTGTTTTTGGTTATTAAAATGGTTTCCTATTTTGCTTATTAAAACCATGGAAATGGTGTTTATTTAGAGGACTCCGCGTCTGCATGACTTTAACGCTCTTGTTTCAAGAGTTGCACGTCAAGTTTGGGACATTCTCTGGCAATGAATCCCAAACTCAGGGTGGGCAGATAACTCTCCAGTGTGTGACTGTGTGTGCTGTATGTGAACCTCAAATGTATTCTCTGCTTTCCACCCTAGGTTCAAATCCCAGTCAAGAGTCCATCTGTACGCTGAGAGGGTGCATATCTGAAAGGGACACTCTACAACCAGGCTGCTAGTCTGCCTGCTGCTGAGGCAGTGGCAGAGGCCAGGAACCAAGAGTTGCAACCTGGATAGAGGAAGCCAGGTCTTTTTTTGGAACTCAGGGCCAGTTAAGCTGCAGCCTTTGCCTTCTTTCCTGGGTGTCTGTCTGGGCACCAGGAAGCTCAAAGCCAGGCTGCCGGCTCTGAACTGGGGTTTGCCCTTCTTTTCCCAAGGTGGATGGRATCAGGTGATGCCTGATAGCTCCTGGGAAATAGGACCGTCTTGGTAGGAAGCCCRCCCTTGCTTATTTCTTTCCAGGTTAGTATGTTCAGGGTGCATGGGGCCCTCAGCCCTTAAAAAACAAAAAACAAAACAAACAAACAAAAAACCAAAACCGGATACTGCATAGAGGAGTTTGGATTTCAGCATCTCCTCAGATTGGAGGCTGGAGGGAGGGCTTTGGGTGCTTAGCCTAGCAGCTTTACCAGTCATCTGAAGATTCCTGATGACGATGATGATGACAATGTGGAAATGGCCCTAGACCTTTTTCTTTCCTGCCCGCACCCCTGTCCTTTGAAGGTCAGTACCTTGTGGCCCCACACTCCTGGCAGTCTTCTTGGAATCCTGTCTCTGATTTATATTTTCTTTAGGCTAACCTCTCTCCCTGTCAGTGGAGTAGAGCACCTAGACCTTAGAAGAGCTCTGTGCTTTTTGGCACTAGCTCTCTGTGAAGACTCCATCTTTTAGCTTTCATGCGGACTTCTATCCTGCTTTCAAGGTTTTGGTACCAGAGTTCCTAAGATGGAATTTCAGCATAGGGATGGGAAGATGCTATCAACCCAAGCAGGGGAGCCTGGTGGGGGAAACCGAGTAAGGGGAAAGGGCAAGTGAGACCTGGAACAGATTTTGACTTGGATCTCTGGCGACTGGGTTTGTGATTGGCATCTGAGGAAGAAGTTTGGGGCCACCCTGCCCCCAAACACACCACACACACACACACACACACACACACACACACACACACACACA